>QOVD01002616.1:0-39059 GCA_003521225.1 Tuber microsphaerosporum | reverse complement strand
GGGGGGCGAGGGATGGGTAGGGGGTCCACGTTTAAGTATGGTGCGGGGAGGAGAATGCTAAGCGGGAGATAATCGCTGACTCGGCGATTGATGGGGCGGGGATGCACCATCTGATATGCGTCGGAATAGCCCGCTACTCGAGTACTTGGATAGCCCGCAATGGCGTTGGGATTGCAGTTGTCTTGCTAATATGACATGACTGTGGACAAACGAATTACTAGAAATCCTCGGGCTAGACCCATTTCGGTTTTTTTTCACCCGCGCAAAATGAAGCTTTGTCAGCCAATGAAAATGGGGCTGTATCATACTCTGACATGAACCGACCTGGGCAGCCTCAGCTAATAATCAGCTACCGTATCGAACAGGTGACCACTGGGCGCTCACACCTTAGAGCAGAATCCTTGAGGGATGAACCGTGCCCCTACCACGGCTGGATCGATAAGCCGCTCAGCTGGAACTCAGAGATCTGAGGCTAACTTAGATCGACGGGATCTAAGCCGGCCGAGAGATGATCCCCGAACGTCTGCGCCGCCACAGGAAATAAGATGACAGCGGGAGCTGACAACATCGGCTTTCAAACCCAATTGGAACTTCAAGCTCTAGCTGTTACTACCGTACCGGTATCGTAGGTTGGTCCACATAAGCGACCCCCGTGGCTTAGACGATCAGATCTGCGGTAAAACCCGAGGTCGGATGAAGCAGAAGTTGGCCTAAGTACTGTAGTTTGTAGTATGAGAGTCGAGTCAAGAGAGTAGTGAATGAGAGAAATAAGGTTGGCTGTATGTTGGCGGTATTGCCTTGAGCGTGGCTGGCGCTGACACAAAAATCATGGCCGTTGGCCCCCAATCAAGGTGTTCGGCAGTCGTTTTTAAAACGGATAGTTGGGTCGGCGTTGGTGATAGAGCAAACCAATCCAAAGAGAGTAGTTAGAGGAAGTCCTGAACGTTCTGTGGTTAGAGATTACTGTAAAGCTGGTGTGGAAGATGGAAATGAAATGGGGCCAGGGGAGGTAGAAGTACTGAGTACTAGTACGAGTACAATTCCTTCTCATCTTCGTTGGGTGAGCCGAACTAGTAACTTTTGTAGATGTTTTCCTGGTTAGTAATCTCAAATCGCGTTTGAAATTGAGAGTACTGTACTGGTGGCGTTATGCATAATACGGCCCAAGTTTATCGTTTCTTTTATCATCAATATTGAACTTGAGAACCTTAGCAGAAGTAGCCGATTCATAGATTATCACCCAGTAAGTCAGGTTCTGGGTTTGAGCGGTGGGTTTGCGTCGTGTACGATACGATACGGTACAATACGGTACCGTAATATCTCAAACTCACCAGATGCCACTAACCATGCCGGTGTAAGGAAGAACCTGAGATCTTAATGGAAAAGTAAGAGGGAGGAGGGTTTAAAAGCCGCATGCACCCAATTGGGGCTTTTGAATGGGTAATTAGCCCCCGGAATTTCTGATAAGGGCATCGTGGATCCAACTTGCTGCTAGTAACGCCCTCCTACATATAGTCCTCCTCGTGTGTTACCAAGTTCTCGTCTTTAGGTCTTTTGTCTAGAGCTCCTCTAGGCTCTGAAGGTTGGCGATCTGAGATCCCCTTATAATAAGGAAACTTAATTTATGGGCACTTTTTACGACTTGAGGTCCTATGGCGGAATACCCTACTACCTGCCATCAAATTTTATAGTGCGAGATACTCTTTCCCGGTATCGCATCTTGCAGCTGTAATTTAAGGCGCTGCGTTACTCAAGAATTACTCAGGCGCTCGCGCTTCACTATTTGAGATGACAAAAACCTCTGTCGCTCGCCAAATACTCTTTCTAGTCAACTGGACTCACCGGATAGTTTTCTAGTGGGTATATGGCCTCCCTCTTTTGGCCTCTCGTTTCTATAATCATTTTCAGTCCATCTGGTCTTTTCTCTTCCCTCTGGACCTTTGGGTTGCCCAAGGCGCTAGCTTTTGTTTCATTCTTGGGCCTTTCTCGATGTCTGAATATATGCGCGGACGAAGCCCCTGACCAAAGGCGTCAGGATTATTCTCACTTCAGATTGCATCCGCCGGTGAATGAGGGTTGTTGTTGTTGTTTTTTTTTTTTTTTTTTTTTTTAAAAAATGATATTCCAAACCGGCCGCTGGCTTTGGAAGTATGTGAGGGGGTCGCAGCTAAATGAGAGGGAGAATTGCTATCCTCTCTGAGCATTGTCGATGTTATTTGTTTGATAGGGAGCGTGGACCTTAAGTACATGGAAGACGAACTGCTCTCCTGTCTTGATAGAGATTTGGGTGTTTTCTGTTGTAAACGTTATATAAAAATATCGTGGATTGTACAGTTTACACTCGAATTTGGCTATGTGAGGCTAAAAGCGCCTACTATGGCTGGAAAATGGAACTTCTATGGTATAATATCAGTTCCTGTTTCCGGACTTGTAGGCCGCCACCACCATTAGGAACTGCTACAGCAAACCATATAATACAATCCAATTACACCATTTAAGATCCTCCCAGGGCCAACCAGGAGTCCTTTTTTCACAAAGGCAAACTGAATATATGCGTATTTACTCTCCCGAGAACCCCTACTCACCCTCGAGGAATTCCTTCGAGGAGCACACCCCCCTTGCGACTACATAATCAAGAAATATTATAAATTCATAATAACACAGGAAATCCCCTATTAGTAGACTAAAAACCCCTTCTTGATCCCATAGAAATTGAGCCCGATAACATGTCCCGGGCTTTTGAGGGCATAGCTATGATAGGGAATACAAGGAAGAACAAGCTGATAACTTTATCCTGGCATGTATGAAAAAGAGCTGGAAACACTGAACTCGAGATTGGACGGGAACTAGAGCTTTTGAAAATACCGCTGCTACGGGATTATAACCTATATTTGAGGCGGTGGGTCAAGATGTGCTCTCTTTGGGGGAGGGGAGGATTATAGGTTTGGTCCTCTTGGGTAACTTAAAGAGGGGGCCAAGGGTGTTCGTAGCCTCAATAGCAGACCGCCTGCGAGGGATAGATGTAAGATTGAAAGCGAAGAAGCACCTTCTAATCCAATCGACTATGCGTTAAATGGAGTGGGTCAAGGCCTTGGTTTGAAGGTTGACTCTCAACCTGCTATGTTACAGTCGAGTTTAGGGGTCGAGGGATTTGGTTGCGAGGGCTGATTCCGGGAGATCTATCGAGACTACTATGTTGTAGTTTCCTCCTGACCTGACGTTGCTAGATAGATTTCTAATTTGGATTTAGAAGGTGTAAGGGTTGTCGTCCCGGACACTGTTTAGTCTTCCACTGGAAAGGGGGGAGAGAGGTATGGAGGGCCATAAGTTGTCAAACCTGCTTATCCAGGTATTAGGCTATTTTGTGGAAAACGGAGTAGGAGTATGGGAAATATAAATCCTTCGCTTGCTGCATTTCGAGTTCTATAGGGAGATCATCCACCGATGGCTATAGTTGCCTCGGCTCATCAAGTTCGCCAAGTTCACCACAGGAGTATCTTCTAACTTAGTCACCTGAGCGAGGGGGGGTGTCCAGTGACTTGTGGTTTCCTGTAAGCTTAATGTGGATGCTTACTATAATAGATACATGGCCAATTGGACAGCTATCCGCGAATAATCATGACTCATCATTTCATTTTTTTTTTAGATCACTGCTTCGAGTAGTTTTTTTGTCCTTCCGTGCACAATCCCTATATTTATTTCATGCTCTGTCAATATATTTTTATCCTCCGCAAACACCAACCAAAGTTGACAGGGCTCTAATCCGTTCACCCCTAAATCCGCGAAAAAGTGGTTCGCTGGGCAAGTTTTTTTTAATGCCCAACTGCTTCCACTTGAAGGGGACTCGAACTCGCTGTGTTCCCTGTTTCAAATTAGTATGGACCGGTTCTTTAGCCATTGGAACTGGTCGATAATACCCTCTCTTTGTATTTTAACTGTTGTATTTTTTAAAAACAGATTTTTTTTCGGTGCTGTAGGGTATCAAGTTCTCCGGATGCTATATTCCCATGGCAATGCTAATTTACTTAGCCATTGTAATGTTCCTTAAGGGTGAACCTCCCGTATGTACCGTACGGTCTACGGTGCTATATGATGCATGTTGTAGTGATGCATTCAGTTATCATGCCTACTTGCCGTTTTCAAAAGTATCCGGATGCCTTGGCGCCAAGATGTCCAATTTTCCACCTGAATTTTCCACCTTGGCGCCAAGGCATCCGGATACTTTTGAAAACGGCAAGTACTCATGGCTGATCTGACTAAAGGGCTTCTCGACCTCTTTCTTGAATATGGGCTGGGTTCCTGACTACTATGAGAATGAGAACTGGGACGCTATGGGACCGAAACTAGGATGTAAGCCTGCTCTAATCAATAAAGCGAAAAATGCGCTACTTATAGCTCGATGGTTTGGCTTCGGGGGTCTATATATAGAAACCATATTTCCACTCCAAGAACTGGGGGAGCGGCAATTGGTCTCTAGCCGGTGAGTTAGGCTCGCGCAGGAGGGTCCTTTTGGTCATGGTGATCTTTCAGAACATGTTGCGGGGAAGGATGAATGGTAGATTTTTTCAATTGAGGGTCTTAGATAAAATACATAGTCTCGGTAGAGGTGATGAGGTGGGGGGCGCTGTGGGATAGCAATCTTATGTTTTGATAGAGAAAGGTAGAATAGTAATGGAAGGAAGCTATAGCTAAGGGTCTGATTTTCAAGAAGGTGGCCTAGCTACAGTCTTCTGTGTTTGTTGGTGTTTGGGTTAGGGCGTGCTTAATCTTAACCCAAAAATAATTAAATTCACTTATACAAGACCTATCCCAGGGCTGCGGAAGATGATAAAACTTAGGGCACGGAATGAAGAATTTGGCTAACGGAAATTCTGAGAAAATTAATCATGTTGTATTCATAGGAGCTCATCAACCAATGCAATCTCCTCTAACCCCTAAGCCTCTGCTGTTCTGACGAAGCCGGCCAGTAAGTCACACTGAGTACGCCGAATATTTTGGACGAAACACGCAGAACTTCATATTCAACATGGCGAGAATCCTATAAAATGCGGTGGTTGGCTAACAAACTTAACTCCACATACCAAGGCTAATGCCCGTTAGGGGTTCCGCCGATTCTGAGAGACGTGAGCTTTATCGAGAGGTAGGAGATATATCGATACTTACGTTGCCAATCGAAAAAGGTCCACCCAGGACGATGAACGGATAGCTCAAAGTCCATAAAACTTCCCATTTTGCATTCTAGTCGGGGTCCTTTACATGAGGTAGTTTTTTCAGAAGTAGAATGCTTCAACGCCACAGATATTAGAAGACTGTAAGATTTGGAGAGAAGGTCGACAAGTGGTATATACCTCAATCAGATATAAGGGACTACCAGGGGTGCCAGAGTGAGTGTCTGGGGCTCGCTTTGGCCGAACGTTCCAATGAAGTCCATGAGGATTTAGAGGCTCTGCAAGGCCATACACATTCAGAATTCCGGTGCCTCTAACCCTCCATTGCTTCCGTTCACCCGAGGGAGGAAGGTTGAATTCAAGTTCGCAATAGCTCGCATTGTTAGATGGAACCTTGAAACGGACTTTATACCCCCTCTTATTAGCGGCTTAATTAAAAGAGTAGTAGCAAACTTACCGTACAATGCGGTCTCGTTAACCCTGCCAATCAAACCATCGCTGACACACTGCGGGCGGCTCTTGGACCCCTCTAGGCTAGGTTTGAGCCAGACTCCACCATGTTCTTGGGAAGGAAAAACTTTGAGAGAATTGCAGGATGAAATCGGGATGATGAGATAGGGGAGTATTGTGGCAACCTTCGTGCCCGGGGAACCTCCTGCCTCGACTGACTCGGCAATAAGAAGACCAGAGGATGTGCTGAGGAGCAGTAGAAGAGAGAGGGACAGAAAGGGGAATGGAAGCATGATGATTATAGTAGTTCTTTAAGCAAGTTTCGTAAAAAGTGGTTTGTTATGGGGTGAAGGAAGTTGCTGGATAAAGGTGGGGAGAGGTTTATCGATGAAAGGAGAGAAGGGAGTAAGAGAGGGCGGAGATGGGAGAAGAGATGTAAATGTAAGAATTAAGGAGGGCAGAGACGTGGCCCAAGCAGCAATGCATGGGGAGGCGGTAGGGGTACGTACTTGAGCGAAGGGATGACGAAACTATCCCGTTTCGAGAGGAGAGTGGAAGGAAGAGGGGTGCTATGGTGGGAGGGTGTTTTTTTGTCAGGGACCGATGAGAGATTGCCATGTGCTGGGCCTTACATCAAAAACCCCCAATATGTGTAGGAGAGTCATCAGGAATCGCACTCTGATCATTGACAATCATTGACAGCGGTTCAGCTGGACGCTGAGTGGAGAGGTGAGTTCGAGGAGTGCTAACTACTGTGTGTGGCTTTAACTGATCTCCACTCTTTGATTCAATCAAAGCTTGACACTCCCGGCGGATATCGCAGGGCAGCAAGCACCAGCCACCCCGATACTGCCGATTTTCTGGAACCTTCGCTAGAGCCCGCCGTGCAACGACTAGCGATTCCCAACGACGTACTGCATGCAGGCCTGCCAATCATTTAATCTGTTTGCTGACTCGGGGTCCCTCTGGTTTTTTGCGTGCAATGCGCTAAGTTTTGTCCTCCCCGTTTTTTTCTGTGGTGAGAATGATAACTGTTTTAGGATTTAAGAATTTCTCGGGAGTTTCCTGCCACTAGTTTATGGTGGTTGTGTACTTCTGTACTCGCATGAGAGCATCCGGTTTGTTCCCTATAATTTAACCCATAACAGCAACCAGATTGCGACCGATTTCTGACGAGGGAGGGGTAGGGTTTGGTAGAATGCTGATACCTATGAGACGACTGGATGAACTAAGGCCCTGCTTGACACGGCCGGACTACCTTGGGATTTGAGCCTAAAGCCCAAACTAAGAAATTAAGGTTCATCGACTACCTACCACTGACACCATTTGATCAACAGGCTGTCGAGAGCTATTTTAACACCCCTAGCCCCTCGCTAGATACTTCCGGTGGATACAATGGCCCAACCGGATTGCCTGACTATTGCCAATTATGTTCGAGGCACAAGGGCCCATGGGATAGATGCAAGGTTAGGTTGGTGAGATGTACGGCCTGTTGGATAGATTATGAACGATATGGTTACTAACCCAGTGATGCTCTTTTGCGATGTGGAATGCCCCCAAACTTGTCATTAATTGGGTCAGCAGATAATGAAGGAAGATTCGTTCAGGACCAGGAGCTGTATTCGCAGGTTTCGACTCCGGTATTCCTACCCGGTTCATTTATTCCACTTCTTTGACCGGATTTCGGGATAGATACCGGCAGAGCTGAAGTCATGAAACTTCACTTATACTATACCGACCCCGCCGTGCTTCGCTGTCCTGATCTCCCCCCGACCGTCCCTTAGCATCCCCTGTAATCCTATCCCTACCCCCCCAAAGTGTTCTCTCGCTCCGTGGGGCTCGCGATCAGAGTCGAGACGGCTGTCCTGGGATTTCCCTGCGCTGGCTCAATGTGTTGTACTTTTAGTTCTTCGTAAGAAGCTAGGTTTTAGTTTCGAAATGACTTGAGAACTAATTTTATAGAATAGGGAATTATCCAATTTGTTATCCCCCCATATTACTATTTCCATTTGAGGACCCCTTGACCCGGAGGCGAAGGAGGGGAGGAAGCTGTTAACGAGCCGTGATGAGTTGACAGACACATAGAGCCGGAGGTGTAGGGCAGATGCAAGTATTCCTACCTATTGGAGACACTTAGGCTATATCATAGAATAGTATGATACCTGAGTATGTTATGGCAGGGTCGATATCCTAGAATCTCACGCCGCAACCCAGCGGGTGTGCTATGTACCTTTACCTATAATTTAGGGCTCAAACGGTCCAAGGATTGAGATTCTACCAAAAATCAGTGGATGTGAAATCTATGTAGAGGGATCGGTGGTTGGTGGAACTTAGTGTGCTTGGATGGCCCTGAAGGATCTAGATGCAGGGGACATAGGAAAAATACGAACACCATATTTGGCTCTATGTATGGCGGTACTCTTGTTTCTGGGAAAAATTACCCCGGAGGTAGAGTAGTGTCGGGTGGTATGTCGCTTTAGTATGTGTTGTCGCATGTCGGGAGACTGGGTACTATGTGGCGTACGTTCCAGTATAATACTAAGAAATAGTTATCAACCCCATATAATTGTATTTGGAGGAAGGGATTCTTAATTACCCTCTGAGTATTTACTCGAAACAATAAGCTTTTATTTTTTTCAAAGCTGAAATATAGATTTGGGGTTCAGTGGATTGGTTCAGAATGGCATCTACCTAAGTATGTAGCACGCGCCATCCATGAACAGTATTGTACCTAATCAGGCTCCCGACATACATACAGTACTGTACATTACCTGCCGAAGCGATATACCACCGGACCTAAACGGCCGTTTTTTCCATAGATTACACAACCAAACACTTGTAATTTTCACAATCTATGGATTGGGGGTCATTAGATTTTTACCTTGCCGCTGGCGCAATTCATACTCGATCCAGGCGGGACCCTCTATGATAGAAGTGATTGAGCATGATCTAGTCTGGCCAAACTCGAGCATCATCATCTGATCGTGCACATCACTATCCATGACTGAACTGGGCCGGTGATGAACCGGGGTACCGTATTTGGTGGGCAAAAAAGTGAATCGTTGAAGTTAACATTAGAAAAATTGCTAGCAATGTATCCTTCCTTTTCGTTTGCCCTGTTTTGTTGTGCGTGTGGTGGAAATCGTGAAAGATTAATGAAAGTGGCAAGCAAAAAACGAAAATCCAGGGCAACTAATGCTCGACCCCTGCCAACCCAATGAGCAACCCTGGCTAGTAAAAACCTAACTCTAGTATATTGACGTCACAGCACACACAAGAGATGGCCACATGCAGGTTGTTTCCCCAAATTGAATCTGAAAATTTCCTCCCCAACCTTTTACCTTAGAGACACTAGCCCTCTACCTTCTAAATGTGAGAATGCCGGTCACAGTGTTGTTTGTTTAATGATTTTCTCTTTTTCATATCCCTTCTGTGATACATACTACCTTCTCCTCTGCAAGATGTTGACATTTACATTTCCCCATCTGAACAAACTATCACTATTGAATTTCTTATGGCTTACTTTAACCTATTGGAGCTTATTTTTGGGACTTACAAATTTACATTGTCTATATCCACTCATCTGCCCAGAAAATTCATACTAGAGTTTAGCAATACCTGGACAGTAATAGTCAACTATTACTAATTAGTTATTACTCAAATTTTCAAATCTGACTCAGTCTGAATATTATACTAGTACCTTGCCTAAAACCAATTCAATATAGAATGCAAATCTTTCAAGTAGGCTCAGGCTCTAGAGGCACTTGATCCTTAAACATATAGGAAATTAACTATTATATGGAGATCAATATTGATTTTAAGAAAACTTTAGGAACTAATCCTGCAAGATGATATTTTGACAAATAACTGAAGTGTATAACACTGTGCAGCAGGTATAGAAAATCATCATGCTTACAAAGGTTACTACAAGTTAAGTAGATGGGCAATAAGCTTTAAGAAAGATTTGAAGATATCTTGAGGTTTAGAATAAGACTTGCAAAATTGAAAGAAGGAAAACTCAGAAAGTGTTGAATATAATGAAATATGATATGAATACAAGTACAATTCCTTGGCTGAATATTTTACAATAAATGCATGCCGACAGCCACTTAGAACTCACTATAGTCTTTTTTCAACCAAAATATCTATGGCTTACAAATTGAAAGAGGTGAATTATCAGAAGCCAACTAGTTGGTCAATATTGATTCTGAGACTTGGTTGTAACCTTATAAAATCTCTTATTAACTTGTATAACCCTATTTAGCCTATAGAGATTTTATAAGTAACTAGATTATCAGAAAAACTACTAAATACCTATATACTGTTTAATGGTATCAAGTTTCTTGCAATAGTCTGTGAGGCTGGGCAGAGACTCAAGTGAATTTTAAGTTCTAGTAGGTTGATGATCTGGAACTATAACTCCTCCATATAAGTAGTCAGACAAGAATTGTTATAGTTCCTCTCTTTACAGAAACTAATACCAGGAATGCTAGCATGATGGAAAATATAATCATTGTACCCAAGAGAGGAAAGCTATAAAGTGTGCTATCGAAAAAGCCACAATTGAGGGTATAGACACATTAACCTACTTAGATAAATTAGTTGACAGATTAAGCAACATTAATCAGGAAGCCAAGTTGAGAAAACTTTTAGCTAGTCACTTGAGGGCTACTCTTGGGAGGGTATCAAAATAACCATGATGATGTATGAGATATGGTGGAAAAGCCTCTAAAGCTAATTTTTAATTCCTTTTCCTAATGTTTGCTTTGCTTTGTTTTTATTACCAGTGATTTGGTGGCTTCAGATTGTGCAGTGAGCTAGTACCTCTGACAATTGCAGTGGACCTGTTCGGCTGTAATCAGAAGATCAATCAAAGTTTTCTCAAAACCTAGGTTCACCAGCAGTCATACCAAGGAGGGAGACGAGCTATGGTTTCAGTGAAGTAAGGGATGTGTTCGGGAGAGAGCAAATCTTGAAACAGTCAGCACTACCGTTGCCCAGCCGGTTGGTGATGTGGACACTACTACTTATAACTTCAAAGGAAGGTGTAGTGCCAGTGGGTTTGCTCAAATTTTACCTCCAAAGGTAAAGTTTCAAACCTTGGTTTTGGGGCCATTTTTACAAGTTTTGAGTTTCTAGATAATTATAACTTAATGTGGTGCAGAATACCTGCCCCCAAACCTTGGGTTTGTCCAGCTCCCGAACTGGCCCTTAATAGGACATAACTACGGTTATACTCATCAACCAGTAGGCCCCGCTTCATAAAAGATATTCACACACTTTCCGAATTTTTTTGGAACTGAATGTGTAACATTTTCGGTGTTTTCTTGGAAATGATCACTATGACCAGTTTCCCAACTCTATATCTCTAAGGAAAAGAAAACCTGGCCCCTCGGCAAAAACAGCTTCTACACATCCGGCCATCACCCTCCAATCACAATCAGGGTTGGGGGTATTTTATAACTAACTCTCATTGTACGGATCTGAAGTTCAAGTCAGTGTGATGGATAATATAGCGCATGTAGAAAGCTCTGCTGCCTGGTTTGAAAGGTAAAATTCCAATTGATTCTCGCAACCTCTCCTGTTGAGCATAAAGCGAAAAGACACATTGATCAAACACACCTTTGATCTAGGAGCCTCGACGACACCCTCAATAGCATAAAGCTTAAGGAATCCTGCTCCAATCCCAGTTGCACACAACCAGGATCATTCCCACCCCTGTCGAGCTAGGGGACGGTTTCTCCAATTTCATTTTGCTTATGTAGATATGAACTTTGTTTGTGAGGTCTGCGTTGATCCCGACGGCATGGTAAGGGTGCCCCTCCACTACCTCCACCGCTACCTCTGGAATCACCCTTAGTATTGTCCGGTATGAAGTTGGAAGTTTGTATCTTCATGTATTAGTGCCAAATCACTTGGGTAGGTTTGGGAGGCTCCACCCGAATAATGACAAACATAGTAAGGTTGAGCTGCCCTAATCGCCGCGTCTATCAAGTGGCCTCTATCAGGATGAAAACACTTGCTAGGTTGGTGCATCATAATTTCTTAGGGTATGGCCCTATTACCCCGCGAGAAGGTTCGTGGGGGTCCAGGAGCCTCGATATAACTGTTGAAATTTGGCTTTCGGATATGCACTTTCGACGTCTTAGAGTACGACAGAAGCCAGTCATTCAGTCTTAGTGTCGGTTTACTACCCTCCCAATCTGTAACTCTGTTCTCATTTGTTTCTCTTGTCTTCTATATTGTTTCTTTTGACTTCTTTTCCATTGCCGCTATATAGCACGGTTCCACTGCATAAATAGTGGGTCTTCCCGGCCCTCTAAGATACAATGATGTTCTTAAGAATCTTTTGCTCGCGCATGTTTCCGGTATATAGCTTGCCCTTTGGACCGTTTTTCAACAATAACTTATGCCACCGGTCCGAGTGAGAATCAATGACTGCTCGGTCCCCCATTTACACACTATACTTCTTCCATAGAAAAAACTAGCAACCCTTACTATACAAATGGAGAAGGCAAATCCTGGCTAAGCGCTAGTAAATCTTACCTAGATGTAAGGAGACTCTGAATCAATCATCTAAGGTTTTAAAGTTGTATTAGTTAACGTACTGGACCGGGAAGTGGGTCAGATGCAGAAGTGAATCGGTTTGTATGTGGATTTTGCACAAACCCCTACTGCTGGAAGTTCGACAAAATAAATCCCCCGAATTCAGCCCAAAAACAAGCAAATCTGAAATAGTATGTTATCAGAGATACCTCCTACCCTTCTAAATCTCATCTTCTTACTGTTGTGCGTCAATTAGGATTTCCGTATATCTACTTTTTTGGTGCATTTTAACTAATCCACTTCCCCGTCCGGTCCGCTTCCCGGTCCAATACGTTAATTCATTAACAATTAAAGAAATGAAAAACAGCGCAGGCAACCTCCGACCCCCTGGCGCCATCCAAGGAGGAAACACATGAAAAAATGAAAAAATAGAAACCCCTATTGCACGGTCCGGGCAAGAATTTATGGAGCACTTCTTTGGGGTTGCGCAACCAAATATATCCCAGCTTGCCCGGCTAGTGAGTTCCTACCCTTGTATCCTCTCCAGCCCCCCAGTACGGGGACAAAGCAAGTTACTTTCTCTCACTCGATGTTTCTTTCTAGGCGATTGTCTCCTGCTTCTACCTGGTTCCTAATTTTGGCTTACACAAAACTGTCTAGCCAGAATTTGGCCCCAAACTTGTGGACTAGTTACTGTAGCATACATGTATGATTGGATCTGGGGCTAGCGACGGCCACAGTGTCCCCATCAATTAGACCTTGATGACATCATTCTTCTTCACTTATAAAACAAGCCATCAACGACTGACAGCAATTCTGAGGAAGCCATCCACAGTGCTTGTTCTCTACCGATCTATCTTCCCTCACCCTCTCGACCTACCCACTTCTCCGCTTCCGTCACCCGCATTCGCCTCACCACATTTAAAGAAACGCCCTCCGCAAATTGTACTAGTGTTTGTCAAGGAGCCTAAACAGTCTAATTTAAATATGAGTCGTGGGTCCTCCACAGTTCTCCTCCAGGACTATTGCTGACATGGCTTTCCTTGCAGGCTCTCAAAGAACTGCTGCTACAGCATCTCCGAGTCCCTCCAACAACCACGATCCTCACGGACTCTTACCTGGTTCGGAGGATCACTCTCCAGTCTTCTTGAAGATGACAGAGTTCATTCCAGAGAGCGATAAGCTCGCTTTCTCTACACCCACTCTCTTAGCCCAACGAATCGACGCTATAATTCAGCGATCCTTTGACACTGAGTGTGGATGCAAAATGCTGATCACTGGTGTAGTTCCAGAGATGATGGAAGGCCCGATTGATGAGGCGTTCGAAGATCGAGGAATTCGGCGTGGGGTTCGATTTTGCTACGAGGGTCCGTTACAGGCATTAATCATCACGATTAAGGGGTAGTTGTACTCGAGTAGGAGGGGGGAAGAGGTGGGGTAGGGTGAAGGGCGGTTATTTGTGTTTTGTCGAGGGTAAATTATATTAGCCAGGCTGGAGCCAGTTCAGTGTTACAATAATAGACCGCGGTGGAAGTTGAGTTAGAGGTCAGGTTAGCACACGCACGATTGGGGTAATGTCTCCTATCATATCAGATTGAATGCGAGGCCCCATGCCAAAGCTGCATTCTTGTTGCTGTCTACACCGGGTGATATTTCATCAACGGAATTGTGGAGGGCATGCATAAGCTGGATTATTTTGTGTATGTCTCTCCCAGTGATTGCCCTCGGACACAACCCTTTGTGGATGGGGGAAATCCCATTATGTGAGAATGGGCACATATATCATCACACCCACCTAAACAAATTCCCTAAGGAATCTCCCGTATAGTCAAGTGAGCATTTATGAGTTTCTGTCTACAAAGTTCCCCAAAATTTGGTTCGTGGAGGGAAATAGTTCTATAGTCATGAGAAGTCCTAGTTTATGCCTTGCAATCTTCATCCTGTTATTTGTTTTTTCTCCGGTCGTAAATTCTTGCCGGTTTGTGTTCCTTTTTTCCCGTGGGATTTTCCTCTTCACTTTCTTCCTCTTCTCCCCTCTCTCTGCAATGACAGACAAATTATATATAGAGTGCTGTTTAGACAAGAGATACGTAGTGTAAGGGTAAAGGTTTTTGAAGCGATTTTTAATAGGAAACTGGGTACTATAAATAATATTTCCTCGATGGATGGTATGATACGGGAACATAGTGGATACATGTTAGCCACCCCGGCATAGAGGACGGGGGGAACTTAGAATGCAGCTTTTCACCTCACTCGCTAGTCTTACTAGTCTCGTGATTGATTTGATAGCATGAGACATACCGGAAGAAGATATGCGTAGACCTAGAGAATACAAGGAACCCCCTCAGTGCCGCTGAATGGTCGTCACCCCAGCAGTATGCCTTATGAAATTGAGGACAAATATCCTGGCGGTATGGACAAAGCCTGCAAGTCAGTGACGGGGATCCTTCCTGATAGCTATAAGAACGTATGAAGGAAGAAGCAAGCGGGTGTCTTTCAACTCCCGTGCTGGGGTGCTCTCGTCCAAGTTGAAGGAAGAGCGGCCAAGGATCCCACCATACTGTACGGTTTCGTCTGCTAGTGAATTGGAGTAATGAAGGAGTGTACATAGGACGAACGGTTTCTTTCTCTACTTTTGTTATTCTCATTTTTGGTGTGGTATCATAAGTTGGGTTTGAAATTAGTGCGGTCTTATAGTATGCAAGAGTTTGATGTCTGTATTGATACTATGGAGGTTTCCGCAGCTTGATGTGTTTTTTCTCCTTTCTTTCTTTCTTTCTTTCTTTCTTTCTTTACTTCAACTCTTTTTTCTTTTTTATTCATGCGTAAACTTGTACTGTAGTACGTATTAACCAATTTTACAAAGTGTCCCCATTAATTATACCTTGATGACATCATTCCTCCTCATTTATAAAACAGGCGTGCTTGTTCTCTACCTATCTATCTTCCTTCACCCTCTCGACTTGCCCACCTCCCCGCTTCTATACACCCGCATTCACCTCACCACATTTGAAGAAACGTCCTCCACACTGAGGTTTGTCAAGGAGCCTAAACAGTCTAATTTAAATATGAGTCGTGGGTCCTCCACAGTTCTCCTCCAGGACTATTGCTGACATGGCTTTCCTTGCAGGCTCTCAAAGAACTGCTGCTACAGCATCTCCGAGTCTCTCCAACAACCACGATCTTCACGGACTCTTACCTGGTTCGAAGGGTCACTGTCCAATCTTCTTGGAGATGACAGAATTCATTCCGGAGAGCAATAAGCTCGCTTTCTCTACGCCCACTCTCTTGGCCCAACAAATCGATGCTATAATTCAGCGATGCTTTGACACTAAGTGTGGATGCGAAATGCTGATCACTGGTGTAATTCCAGAGATGATGGAACTTGAAGGCCCGATTGATGAGGCGTTCGAAGATCGAGGAATTCGGCGTGCGGTTAAATTTTGCTACTATGGTTCGTTACAGGCATTAATCATCACGATTGAGGCGTAGTTGTACTCGAGTAGGAGGGGGGAAGAGGAGTTGGGGTAGGGTGAAGGGCGGTTTTTTCTTTTGTCGAGGGTGAATTATATTAGCCAGGCTGGAGCCAGTTCAGTGTTACAATAATAGACCGCGGTGGAAGTTGAGTTAGAGGTCAGGTTAGCTCACGCACGATTGGGGTAATATCTCCTATCGTATCAGATTGAATTCGAGGCCCGGTACCGAAGCTGCATTCTTGTTGCTGCCTACACCGGGTGATATTTCATCAACGGAATTGTATAGTGCACGCATAAACTGGATCATTTTATGCATGTATGTCTCCCAGTGATTGCCCTCGAGCATAACCCTTCGCGGATAGGGAAATTCCATGATGTGGGAATGCGCATATATGTCACCATACCTACCTAAACCAATTCTCTAAGGAATCTCCCGCATAGTCAAGTGAGCATTTATGAGTTTCTGTCTACAAAGTTCCCCAAAATTTGGTTTGTGGAGGGAAATAAGTTGGTTCTATTGTCGTGAGAAGTCCTAGTTTATGTTTTGCAATTTTCATCCTATCATTTGTTTTTTCTCCGGTTGTAAATTCTTGCAGGTTTGTGTTCCTTTTTTCCTGTAAGATTTTTTTCTTCACTTTATTCCTCTTCCCCTCTCTCTCCACAATGACAGACAAATTATATATAGAGTGTTGTTTAGATGGGAGAGTGGATATGATACATGTTAGCTAACCCCGCTATGGGTCTTCGTATGAAAAGTAGGGGGAATTTAGCATACAGATTTTCACGTCACTCGCTAGTCTTACTAGTCTCGTGATTAACCTGACAGCATGAGACATACTAGAAGAAGATATGCGTCGAGAGGCCCAGAGAATACAAGAAACCCCATCAGTGCCGCTGAATGGCCGTCACCCCAGCAGTATACCTTATGAAATTGAGGACAAATATCCTGGCAATATGGACAAAGGCTACAATCCAGTGACGGGGATCCTTCCTGAAAGCTATAAGAACGTATGAAGGAAGAAGCAAGCGGGTGTCTTTCAACTCCCGTGCTGGGGTGCTCTCGTCCAAGTTGAAGGAAGAGCGGCCAAGGATTCCATTGCATTGTACGGTTTCATCTGCTAGTGAATTGGAGTAATGAGGGAGCGCGGGACGAATGTTTTCCCTCCCTACTTTTGTTTTTTTCCTTCTTGGTGTGGTATACTGCGATCTAAATTAAATTATATGCCTGGTTAGAGTATGTATAGCTAAGGTAATCTTGTTTGTCGGGGCTGGGTTCGTCGCTCCGAATTGGTGGCGTATTTTTATGCTGATGTCCAGCGAGTGATATTTGATGAGAGCACTTGCACCGGACATGCTTAAGCTAGATCAGGGCTGGGCTCGGGCCATCAAGGTGGGAGAATTCAAGGGGTACAGTATGATACCATGAACTCCCAGGTTGGCTCGCCTATTGGCAAATACGGCTTTTGATAGGGGTTCTGGCTTTGGTTGATTTGGTTTCTATCTAGGTGTAGAGAGAGGATTGCCATTCTTTTTTTGTTAAGGCAATATTTACCCGCAACTGTGCCAAAAACGCGGTTCTTCTTGAAAATAGCTATCTTACACTCGTGTTTGAAAAGTCCTCGTAACCACATTGGTACCTTCATGTATTTGTGGCTGGCGCAGTATGTTGGCGCCAGCCGGGCAACAGCCACAAATACCTGAAGGCACCAGTGTTGTTACGAGGACTTTTCAAACGCGAGTGTACACCTCTTATCCCCTGTCAGACACCCTATATACAATCTATCTATCGTTCAAGAGAGAGAGCGGTAGAGAATAAGAATAAGAAAATACACACAGGTAAGAATTTACAAGGCATACTATTCTCAAAAACAAGCAACTAATCCCGCACGAACCAGACCGGGCCAGAAACATATCGGGCTCAAAACGAACTGTGCAGGAAACATATATGTTCTGACTGAACCTTGTTTATTCTAAGCAACCGACATTCAAAGTTCGTCAAAACACAGGGTAGTGCAAGTAATAGGATATATTATATCATCGGACAACAGAAATCGGCAGCAACCAACTTAAAGCGCAACATAAAGAGGGGAAGCAGTAAGTATTCGAGATAACCTTTGTCGCAAAGAACCTCATTCTAAATGGCATTTTCACACTAGTAAGTTAACCCCCTATACGCCGCACCCGGTATGTAATCTACGGAGGTCGACTGTAACAACCCACGACGAAACTGGGCGGGCAACGAAATGGTTATTCGGTGGGCAAAAATGTAAATCGTCAAGGTTGGGGTTACAAAAAAACCACGGTGACTAACCCCTATTCGTCAATCGCCCAATTTCGTTGTCGGTATGATACGGGGTTAAAACCATATTGGACTATTATGATAGGAAAAAATCAACTTCTTCCCCACTAAGCCCAACTGGCGAATCTTTCCTGGCTCATCGGTGGCTGCAAATAGGGTTTGGCTGGGGCACCGTGCCGGAAGATGCCGGGTCGGGACAAACGGTGCGGATGTCCGGTGCAGCCGCTCGTGCCGGAGCGATCCTCCCATAGGTTTTTCCGTGAATATCCTCCATAAACCGCTGTCTCCAATATCTGCTGCATTCTATCATACCGGCAGGCGAAGATACTATACCGGCGTATCACAATATCGCTACAGCACACGTGCACGTCAAACCCTACTTTTTCCCCCTACTCGAGCACCGGTAGATGGTTGCTTTCTGCATCCCCTATCATGATGGTCCCGGCACCCTGGAATCAGCCTTCATGACAAACCAAACCTTCCCAGCCTCCACGACAACGACAACAACACCATATTCTATTATTTTACTCATTTATCCCATGTAATGATCCTAAATCATGACATTGTAAAGAACACATTTACGTTACGGAGTGAATTTGATCCCAGAGAGGTGGTTCAGGCTCTTGAAGTCGAGGAAAAATTTGTATGGACATGGGGCATTGGCACTTGTGCTGAAACATGATACCGGTACCGGTACCGTTGAGCACACGCGTCCCATCCTATCTCTGACAACGCGCAATCATTGCCGCCGATCAAGACATTCGGGAATGTGCTTGCACAGAACATGGCAAATTCCACTGCCCGCCTGGCTCACCAGAAGCCATCCACCAATGAACGTACGGGCACAAGTAAAAGTAAAAATAGACAAAAGAGGGCTGTGGAAAAAAAACAGCACTCTTATCAGAGTTCGTGGTGGAAGAGAGTACTTGTATCATAAGCTTTAAATATCTAGGTTACAACGGTTCGCCCTTAGTTAATCCATTTTCACATGTTGCATCGAATAATACCGGTACTACTAGTACCAGTAGTGCAGCACCCTCCGGCATCCCATCCCAAGTCAGTCTTTTAGACCCATACTTCACTCATCTGAGAAACCCCCTTCTTTCTTTCTTACCGGTATCACATTCCCCTCGCTCCTTCCAATGCCTCCGTCCCTGTCTAGAACATAAACACCCGAAACAATCGCCACGCTCCACTTTGCTTGCATACTAGTACAGTGCTTCCACCTCCTATTCGTCACCCCCGACAAGAATAAAGGATGGGAAAGAAAAATCCACCCATCGATTTCCTAAAAGCCCTCTCCCCGCCTTCCCGACCTGGTTCTCCAGTTGCCAACCGGCAACCATCTCGTTCGCCACAGCCTTACCGGAGGGGACCTCCCCCGTCCCCAAGGGTACACCATACTCCCTCTCCGGACAGAGCCGCATACCTCCCTTCACCAGCTCTAACCCCAGACGCATCCCGCGCAACTTCTCCGCTTCCACGGAGGTGCAATTACGGGGGATCGGAATCGGGTACAGAGGCTGACGATGAGCTTGCGCGAAAGCTTCCGGCACCCCCAAGAACGAGGAAACACACATCATCCGAGGAGGGAAGGTTTTACGAGCAGGAAGATGATACTTTTGATCGTCAAGCCGATGAGAGGGGCAGACGGCGACGGAGGCTGATCGGTGGCGGCCATGAACAGGGAGGAGAGAAGAAAAGAAATCTGAGGGCGATCGCCTTTGTGCGTCGTGGGATTGAAATCGGCTTGATGGGAATATTAGTTGGTATTGTGCTTTGCAGCAGAGGGGGCAGGATCTGGAAAGAAGTGCGGATACGGGAACCAGGTAAATCGAGCTTGAGCTACCGGTTGGACTCAAAGACCGCCGGAGGAGTTTTTTTCGCTAATATGGGGATCCAGAGTTTGCTGCATGGGCCGCTGTGCTCCTTACAACTTTGGCCTTATACCCACTTCCAATTCTACTCCAGGGCGGCCCCCTAGTGCTCCCGAGATCCCTTGATCCATCGCCGCTTTTATACCCTATTCTTTTTCCCATACTGGTCGCCCTTTCAATGACAAAGGAGAACACAAAAAGCAAAAACTCGTACGTCCTCTCGAGCCTGATTCTGAGTCTATCATCTCTGCCGCCAGTTCTTATACCGAGATGGGACCTTCGCTGGATGCTGTCCCTTCTTCCCCTCGCGATCACGGCGCATTTCCCCCAGCGGCCAAACTCCGAATCTAATTCCGATGCACTCTCATTTCTCCCCCCACTTCACTTTGTATTAAGTTCAGTCCTGACCTATCTTTTACATCCCTCGTTGACTTCAACCGAGCTTAGAATGGTTGCAACAGCATTAATCAATCTTTTGATCTATGCATCATCGCCCCAAGCTATTATTCTGAAAGCTGTTCTCTGGGGCGGGGGTCTGGGGGTGCTAGTTCTTTGCGAAGACGTCATAAAGTGGAACGTCAATCTTGCACGTGTTCCTTCCCATAAACTACGCCGCACCGGAAATGCCATCATCGGCGTCGCGAGGTGGAAAAAGCTCATCCCGTTAAGAGCGAAGGGACAAGCAAGCGATAGCGAAGGGGAGCCGCCGAAGATAACCCCAAAGGGCTCCAAGTCAGCAGGTCCAAGGCCCTTTAGCCAAATATCCTTTTATACCTCTCTCACCCACGAACAAGCCAGAAAGCGGAAACTTGCATATTCTTTGTGGGTATATGGCAGCGTTGTGTGTATTATCATTATAGCTCTGCGCCCCTATATTGGAAGGTATGCCCTAGACGGCGTCGACCCATTCGTCTGGGCTCCAGGATATCTCCTCTGCGGCCAGGGTTGGTATCAGAATATAGTGGACGCGATAGCTCCAGGTTCTGGGTACTGTGTCACGGAAGGAGCTGCGGCTGCGGCCAATCTCCGTTTGCTTATAATGGGATACTGGCTCGTGGTGCTTGCTACGGGAATTAGTTTAGTGACCGCTATCTTGACACATATCCAAGTAGATACCAGGAGAAAGATTTTTCACGGAATGGTTGTTATCATGTTTCTCATCCCGGGAGTTCTGGATCCAGCATTCACATATCTTGGACTCAGTCTGACATTAGCAGCATTCCTATTGCTCGACACTGTCAGAGCAGGACAGCTACCCCCATTCAGCGGAAAAATTGCCGTATTTCTGCAACCCTTTGTTGATGGAAGAGATCTCAAAGGCCCGGTGGTTGTTTCACACATTTTTCTGCTCCTTGGGTGTGCTATCGGATGGTGGTTTACACTCGCTTCCACGAGCACCGAGGAGGGTGACGCTTGGGATTGGTCGGGGAGGCAGATCGACTTGGCCTTCGTCAGTGGTGTAGTTTGTGTCGGGCTTGGCGATGCAGCTGCGTCGCTCATAGGAAGAAGGTTTGGAAGAACCAAATGGGGCTGGAGAGGCGGAAAAAGTCTCGAAGGAAGTCTCGCGTTCACTCTCGCCGTTATGACTGGGTTGAGTGTAGGCAGGTGGTGGGTAGGCGCGGAAACCCAGACATGGTCTCCCGTAGACTGGGCCAAGATTGCAGCGGTAGGACTCTGGGGGAGTATGGTAGAAGCGGTGGTTACCGGTGTTAACGATAACATCGTGGTGCCCGTGGGTGCCTGGATAGTAGTAAGGAGTTTAGGACTTTAGTTACGGCTGCTTGTCGCCTAACAGCCATGGATACACCGACTACATTTTTGGGAACTTTGTGTGTCTCACGGGGCTGGTCTTAGTTTTCTCTTTTTCTCATACTATACGAGGAAGTTGGGGTTATTACAGGATCGGTGGGACTTGTTATTCCGGATCAGGCACAACAGTGTTTATAATAGTTAGAGTTCACTAGTGCAGCCATATATCTATTTTCTGTTGATAGTAATAGCTAGAATGCGTACATATTACATTAGATTCTTTTTTGTTGCAGGAAAGTTCGTGGCCAGCATACTAAAGTAAGACAGACGGTAGCCTAGAAGAAAACTCAGAAAGGAACTTCAAACATTCCCAAACCAAAATAACAAATAAACGACAAAAGGTTCCAAATCATCAAGCATAGCCATATATATATATAAGTAAAAGAAAAGAAAAAAAGATCCCAAATTGGACCTTTTCTTAAAAGGAAAAATCTCCAATCCTACGGGAAAACCCATTAAGTATTGTATTGTATTTCGCAAAAGAGAAGAAAACCCGTCACCCAGTTCCTCATCTATCACCCTTGCTATTTCCCCATAGCACTGACTTTTTCTATACGATGAGAAATTCTGGGGCCCTGTCTAAATCTCGGGGAAGCTAGAGTGAGACGGCTGTAAAAGAGAGAATAATATGTCAGATGGTTTTGAGCGCACTGGCAGTTCCACAGCAGTGATATTTAGTCAGTATCATATATACTACGAATTATGGCTCCTAGCTAAACTAATTTATTATGTTCTCGGACCCTGGGTTAGAATGAGATACTCTGCTTTAGTGCCTACCCAATAAATAGCCGGGGAAACAGCCTGCTGTGCTTAGCGGGTAGAGGAACGGAATGCCTTAGATCAATCCTTGAGGCCATGGACACACCAGTCAGGACTCGGAATTGTTCCAGCGGCGATGTTACCTCCATTGCAGAATCGCAATTGTTATGATATTATCTACTCGTGCGCTATTATACATAGGTCAACACATCTGGATTGGATATGCAAAAGTGCTCTCTTATTAAGGTATCCAGTTGTTCGAACACTGGCTTGGAGTCCCTGCTATCCCTACCCCCACGGGTGTGTCTTGGGAAGAGGAAAGAGGAGGGGACTTTTGGTTCTTAATGCTCATTGCTTCACTCCAGGGTACCAGACTTTAGTGAATAAAAATCACCCAAGTAAGCTAAGGTGTTGAAAGAAGTGCGATTTTCAATGGAGGGGGAAATAGAGGGGAAGAAGCATCCGTGCTCGTATTAGGCTCAATGGATTCTGTATGTTTGTTGGAGAAGGGCTACTATGTAAACATACTGCGGCCATTTTTAGTGATAATCGCAATTGTATGGCAAAGATACACTTCCAACGTGAGATTCCATGACTCTAAAACCCACACTCAGCCAATCGCAGGCCCGCTAGAGGCGATGACTGCATCGCTGACATAATCCCGGCAGCCAGAAACCTCAATCTAAACCCCACCCATCCTTCGGCGCAACCGTCGACCCCTCCTCATTTATGCCTACGAAATAACTATTTCTTCTTCTTCTTCTTCTTCTCGTC
Source organism: Tuber microsphaerosporum (assembly GCA_003521225.1). NCBI lineage: Eukaryota > Fungi > Ascomycota > Pezizomycetes > Pezizales > Tuberaceae > Tuber > Tuber microsphaerosporum. Next base: position 15,901 of record QOVD01002616.1, on the reverse strand, counting down.
CTATTCTTTCGTTCTCCTATTTCAGTGTGCACCAGCTCGGAGCTTGATAAAAATGGCCGATAAACTTACACGGTATGTGTTTTTCTCCCGCCATGTGAGGGTTTTGCGGTGGAGGGCGCTAAACATTTTTTTTCCCCACTCAACAGTATTGCAATCGTGAGCACGGATAAAGTATGTTTCTACTTTTGGGGTGTTTTTTGTATGGGGGTGGTGATCGCTAACTAACTTTTCTCCGCAGTGTAAACCAAAGGTATGCAATTCGTGATCATCAGTTTTATAGTGGCGGCGAACAAGCGACCGGGTTTTCTGATACTCGGAAGTACAGAAATGTCGGCAAGAATGCAAAAAGTCGTGTCCAGTTGTCAGGACAGGAAAGCTTTGTATCGAGGTCTCGCCGGAGTCTAAGATCGCTTTTATCTCTGAACGGTTGTGCATAGGTTGTGGGATCTGCCCAAAGAAGTGTCCATTTGGAGGTATATCAAATTGTCTCTGAAAAAAAGTGTTGCGAAGACATTGACTGAGCCCGTTTTTTTTCTTTTTTCGATAGCTATTCACATCATCAATCTTCCAACTAACCTCGAAACTCAAGTCACTCATCGTTACTCCGCGAATTCATTCAAGCTCCATAGGTTACCCACCCCCCGTCCTGGTCAGGTCCTTGGTCTTGTCGGTACGAACGGTATCGGAAAGTCCACTGCTTTAAAAATTCTTTCTGGAAAGCAAAAGCCAAATTTGGGCCGCTATGATAATCCTCCGGATTGGAACGAAACATTAGCCTACTTTCGTGGTTCGGAGTTGCAGAACTACTTGACAAAGGTCGTGGAGGATAATATTAAGGCGGTGGTCAAACCTCAGTATGTTGATAAGTTACCACTAGCGATTCGAGGGAATGTGAGGGCCGTGAATGCATTGCTTAAGGCTCAGTGCGCACGGGGGGATGAAGTCATGGAGGCCATGATTGACGTTCTCGGTACGTTAAATGGCGACTCACGTTGGGAATACTCGACTGATAGTTGCAGATCTGCGCCCCGTTTTGGACCGTGAGGTTGAACAGCTTTCTGGTGGAGAATTGCAAAGATTTGCTATCGCCGTCGCGTGTGTCCAAAAGGCGGATGTGTATGTTCATTCGGAGTATAATTTTTCCATACTTGTGCTGATAATCTCGTAGTTACATGTTTGACGAACCCTCCTCCTATCTCGATGTCAAACAGCGCTTGAAGGCCGCTAGCACTATCCGTGGATTGACCAGACCTGACAACTACGTTATCGTCGTGGAGCACGATTTGTCAGTCTTGGACTATCTCTCAGATTTTATTTGTGTCCTCTACGGAAAGCCTTCAGTCTATGGTGTCGTGACCCTGCCAGCCTCTGTTCGAGAAGGGATCAACATCTTCTTGGATGGTAATATCCCTACCGAGAATCTTCGTTTCCGTGAAGAGTCTCTCCAGTTCAGAATCGCCGAGGCTGGGGATGAGTTTATGGTTGACAGGTCACGGTCATTCGGCTACCCAGCCATGGACAAGACGCTTGGGAAATTCCACCTCCACGTTGACAAAGGAGAATTTACTGATTCGGAAATCATCGTTATGATGGGAGAAAACGGAACTGGAAAGACAACATTCTGTCGCATGCTTGCTGGTGTAGAGGCTCCGGATGACAGCAAGAAGATCCCTAAGATGAGCATCTCTATGAAGCCACAGAAGATTACTCCCAAGTTCCCTGGAACTGTGCGAGAACTTTTCTTGAAGCGGATTAGATCCTCATTCCTCAACCCCCAGTTCCAAACCGATGTCTATAAACCATTGCACATTGAAGATTTTATCGATCAGGAAGTAAAGCACTTGTCTGGGGGAGAATTGCAACGGGTTGCCATCGTTCTTGCCCTTGGTATGCCCGCCGACATCTACCTCATCGACGAGCCGTCCGCCTATCTCGATTCCGAACAGCGTATCATTGCAGCCCGTGTCATCAAACGATTTATCATGCATGCTAAGAAGACTGCATTTGTTGTCGAGCACGATTTTATTATGGCAACATATTTGGCAGATCGTGTTATTGTCTTTGAGGGTGAACCTTCCGTTGATGCCACAGCCACAGCTCCACAGAGCTTGCTCACTGGATGTAACGCCTTCTTGAAATCACTTAACGTCACCTTCCGTAGAGACCAGAATACTTTCAGGCCTAGAATCAATAAGTTGGATTCGCAACTGGATCAAGAACAGAAGTTGAGCGGAAATTATTTCTTCTTGGAAGGTACGTCACGACCGACTCCTTATATTCCTCTGGATACCTGCTGATGTGTCGGTAGATTGAAACATACTCTGTGGAATGGGCTCTCTCTCGGCGTTTGGGAAACGGATTGTCTAGCCTTTTATTTGCGCAATGGCTTCTTTTTCATGTGGGGGATTAGTGCCGATCATATGTTGTCGGCTGTAGGAAAGTATGTTAGACGGCATCTAGGGGTATCCTGTGCCCCCAGTTTTATCGATGGCTTTGCAAAATTACCATAGATTAAATACACACCCTCGGATCTTGTGTGAGTCTTCTTCGGTTAGCAATTAGAGTCTGGGCTGTGGCACGGTAAAGCAGAGTTTTCAGGTTGTGGGTTCTTGCGATGTTATTGGGGTCCAATTTATGAATTATCATAGTGTGGTGGTGGGCCATTGGTGGCGGTGGTGATTGACAATGTGGCATCAAACTGTGGCTCGTTAGAGGGTTTGGCCACATGTGCATTGGCCCCTGAATTCGTGAATGCGGCTGCGGCCGAAAGTCAGATCCGAGTGTTTCCTGTCAACTCAACCACAATTCAACCCATTCCACCAGGCTTTCCCCTCCAACCCTTTCTGAGCCTGCAAGCTCTCATGGACTTTAGAAGCTGCTAGAACAGACACCACTTCAAGTAGCATTCTCACATCTGGGAGTCCCGCCCCGCTATGTCAATTCTGAGTAAGGCACCATTCTTAATAGTTATCTACTCCTTTCCATCCTCCTCTTGTTCCTTGGGGCATTAGGTAACCAGTCTTGACTATTACAGCCTCACTACGCAGTACTCGAATCCTTAAACTCCTCCCCCTTGTATCCGCCCTCTGCATCCTCGTCGGCGTAACCTGGCTTCTCCTCCTCCCCCTTGACGACTACTCCCGTCGTACTTACATCTCCGAGAACGCCCTACTGCCCGGGCAAGTACACACCTACTTCGGCGGGAGCGAGCAAGACGTATTTAGAGCCTACCGACATGAGGTAACAGCGCTGGGCAAGAATGCTTCGGCCGATGGCTCCGGTGTTATGGCGGAGAAGATCGGGGACATCTTCGATGCGTTCGGACTGAAGACTGGGAAGCAGAAGTTTGAATACACGGCCGCTGGAGGCGTGTATGCGGGGGAGAATGTGTATGCGGTATTACAGGCCCCTCGAGGGGATGCTACAGAGGCTCTTGTGCTGTGCGCCGCTTGGGTTAATACTGAGGGGGAACTTAACGAAAGTGGTGTTGCGCTTGTGCTGGCTTTGGCCCGATATCTAAAAAGTGGGTGTTTATCCGTTTGCCATTTCCAATGCGGCTAATGGATTGTAGGGTGGTCGCTTTGGTCGAAGGATATCATCTTTTTAATTACCTCCGATTCTCGAGCTGGGCCTCAGGCGTGGGTTGATGCCTACCACGACTTGCACACCCCTCCTGCCGTGGCGTCGCTTCCTCTCAAATCCGGTGCTATTCAGGGTGTTGTTGTGGTGGACTACCCGACGTCACGAGGCTTCGAGTCTCTGCACATTGTGTACGATGGAATAAACGGCCAACTACCTAACCTAGATCTTATTAACACCGCTGTACGAATTGCCTCTGGACAAATGGGCGTCCGTACCACGTTACAAGAGATGTGGAGCCATGACAACCAGTACAAGGACCGTTTACGAACTATGTTACGTGGGATGGTAAACCAAGGGCTGGGCCATGCATCCGGTCCCCATAGCTCATTTATCCCGTATCACATCGATGCGATCACCCTGCAGGCGTACGGAGATGGATGGCATGATGAGGTCACTTTGGGACGAACTGTAGAGAGCTTGTTTAGGAGTTTGAACAATCTTCTAGAACACTTCCACCAGAGTTTCTTCTTTTATCTGTTGATGGCCGAGAGGAGGTTTGTTAGCATCGGCACGTACTTGCCGAGCGCTATGTTGATTGCGGTCAATTTTACAATTGCCGCTATCGGGCTCTGGTTAAAGAGTGGGAGGCTAAATGACAAGGATGAGAATAAGAGCAGTGATGGGAAGGTTCCAGAAGGGAAGAAGAGACTGTTGAAGTCTGTAGGGGAGGTGCCTTCCGCCGCTGAGCAGCCGGATGTGGTTAGTGAAGAGCGACCATTGCTTCTGTCGATGGCATTCGTCGTTGCTACTCACTTCTTGGGATTTATGCCCTTGTATCTATTTAACAATCTCGATGAGAAGGTTTTATTCCTCCTGCCTGGGACCGGATCCGAGCTAACCTTACGTAGAACTTTACCAGCGCATTCTATATCTTCACTCTGCTCAACGTAATTCTTCCACCGGTGCTGTGCGCAATCTTTACAAAATCATTTGCGCCCACAGCCCTACATTTTATCTTGATTAAATGCTTTTCGCTCCTCCTATTAGGAATGTTCCTCTCAGCTTTGGCAACACTTAACTTTTCACTCTCCTTCCTCATCGGCGTCTTTGCTTCCCCGATCACATTCATCAACCCTACCCCGAAGCGTAAATGGACGGTCGGAGCTGCCTGGATGACGTTATTGCAAGGACTGACACCGACAACAGCGTTAGTCGGCGTGGCGCTCTACTGGGGGGAGCCCTTGAGCGAAATCCTGAAGGAAGCTGCGTTTGGGTGGAGAGTGTGGGGAATGTGGACGCAAGTCGTAGTCTGGTGTGTGTGGTGGCCTGCATGGATTATAGCGGGAGTACTGGTTGCAGGGAGTTGGGCTGTAGAAGCGTAGATGCCTATTATCAGAAACTGAGTATTATAGCTTTGATAGAATGGAATCCCGTTTGGTATCACGAGTGACCCGGCGTGAGGATCGGTAGAATATGGGAGATCTCGGATCTCGACTAGTACAAGAGCGACAATCACTCCACCACAATAATTGATAATACTGGTAGCGCCACGAGTCGAAGAGCTACTTTTTTTAGTTCGTGAGGGACGGGAAAGCGGCCACCCGCAAAAACCCGACCATAGTATGCACGACCATTCGGGCCAACCGACGGCACCCCTGTATTGGATCCGTTTCAGTTTAGAATGCGCTATTCTAACCTTCGGAACTGCTGGCCACCAGCTTCCACGGGTGCTCGAGTAGAAGTATGCTGATGGGAGTGATAAGCTGTGAAAAGTCACCCTATAGCATTGGAGTCACTATAAGTATTGCTACTATATTACTGGAACATAATATCATAACCTCAATGTATCGTAGAACATTCGAAGCCAAGGCGGACCACGGGTGGTAGAGAAGGGCAGTTTTTGGTTCGGGGATATCGTCTGCCAGTGGGGTATTCAGGCATCACGTCTTGGCCCGTCGGGTGAATGATTCGCTGGGAAGATGCTGGGAGCTGGTTGAGTGGTGATGGCTGGCTGAGAATTGGGAGGGGGGGGAGGGAACCCATAGCTGAGGGGCTGAGGGGCTGAGAGGAAGTGGGGTATGGTACGTGTATGATAGAAGGCTTAACACCGGGCGATACATGAGACATTTGTTTATTAAATTTTTGGCAAAAACGTTTTCTGAGTTCAACTACAATTACGTGAATCAGTTCTTGGGTGAAGGGTTGAATAACTTGGGGCTTTTATTCAAGTACAGTATTGTTAAATTTTTATTATTAGATGATAATATGAATTATAATATTATGTGTGTGGGAGAACTTGCCATTGAAAGTAGGGACAGGTTGCCATACCGGTTACATTAGCTTACCAAGTACCGTATTTAGTCGCGCTCTTTTTAGGGTTTTGCTCGCCCTGCATGTCGGGAGACCTGGCACACGACCGACCAGGGTTCTCAACTCTGCCATACCTTAAGCCCATCATCATACAAGTACATACCAGTAACTCGCTACGTAATTTACTCATGCGCAGAGCAGAGCTTGCCACAGGGACCAACTAAGGCCTCCACCGACCCACTCCGCATAAAAGCCAACCGCAATCACGGCAGCACTGTTCAGAACCACTAACAAAGATCTAATCGACCTCGCATTTACATTATGGGGAAACCAAGAGTGAGTTTCCCTCCCTGTACTACAACGATGAGGGACTAACGGGTGGGAATAAAATAAAATAAGCTGATTGTCATTATTCGGCATGCTCAAAGCGAAGGAAATAGTGAGTTCTCCTCGTGGGCCCCCGGAATTCATTTTCTAACCTTTTATCCCAAGAAAACAAAGCGATCCATCAAACTGTCCCAGACCACCGCGTGAAATTAACAAGCGAAGGAACTCGCCAAGTCAGCTACCCGTCTAACCCCAACTAACCGGACCATCCAAGCTAATTCCTATAGGCAGTCGAAGCTGGGGAACGGCTTCTGGGGCTCCTTCGCCCTGAAGATAACCTACGGATCATAACTTCCCCGTACCTACGTACCCGTGAGACTACCAAAGGGATACTCTCACAGCTGTCTAGACACCCTAATGCGGACAAGATCAAGGTGTACGAGGAGCCGCGGATCCGCGAGCAGGATTTTGGCAATTTTCAACCGTGCACGGCTGAGATGGAGAGGATGTGGCATGAGCGGGCAGCGTACGGACACTTCTTTTATCGGATCCCGAATGGGGAGTCGGCGGCGGATGCGTACGATCGTGTGAGTGGGTTTAACGAGAGCCTTTGGAGGCAGTTTGCCGATGAGGACTTTCCCAGCGTTTTAGTGCTCGTTACACACGGACTTATGACGAGGATATTTTTGATGAAGTGGTACGTGAATATATTTAATGTGTGGGGGGGAGCACTGACATTTGGCAGGTACCATTACTCGGTGGAATACTTCGAAGATCTTAAGAATATTGATCATTGTCAATTTGTTCTTATGGAGAAGAACCCCGTCACCGACAAATACGATCTCAAAACGAAATTACGAACATGGTCTGCAGAGCGTAGGAAAGAGGAAGAAAGGCAAGAGCGAGAAGGTGGTCCTTCAGCAAAAGACCTGAAAAAGCTGGAAGCGGCCGCGGCGTCGTTGGAGGTAATCTACGGCGGTTGTGTGAACGGCTGCAACCACGGCACGGCCAACAAACTAAGGATCAACGCCTCAAACCGCTTAACCGAATCTTCAAGCGGAAGAACCGAAAACGGGACGACCCAGGACCTCCGGAATAGACTTGCGGTGCTACAAGCTGGTCGCGATTTCGGTGGAAGTCGTAGTGGGGCAGGAAGTAGAACCTGTAGCGACGACGAATCTGGCAGTATCGACGAGGAAATGTCGAAGCCGCCCGAGACCTTTACCTACTCGCATAGCGAGCGGAGCAGCGAGCCCGCAGAGGTGCTAGAAATTGTGATGCAAGGGGATTCGCAGGACAATGTGCGAGCAGAGGCACTAGGCGATGTTGCGCAGGAGGATGGTGGTGTGAGGCTTTGAGGAGGAAGGGGGATATAGGTTGTCATGTTTTGGCGTTTGCTGGTTACTGATCGATGTATGAAAGATGACTTATGAGTTCGAGCGTGGTGGAAGCTTGCGGGTGTTTTCTCTTTATTTCCTGTTCAAGAGAAGTCTGGGCTACCACTGTGTGCTGCTGCGATGGGGCTAGGCCTGATTCACGGCATGTAATCTGCTTGTTGGTGTTATTTTTTTAGTTTTTTTTTTAATGCTGTCCAGTTATGTCGATCGAGCGAATTGCCATAGACATGGAATACCACTGCACTGCGCTGTACTGGAGGTATCGGTAGAAGCTTGAGAATCGTGGGTGAGGCGGTAGTCTCGGGGCGAACATAAATAGTAGGGCCAATTGCTGGTACTTCCGGTTTAGACTTGACATTCCCTTGTAGATGGTATCCTGCTTCCACGGAACGTACAGTATTTGTGGGCTCAGCTCTCTAGGGGACTTTGCTGATGATTAATTCGGCGTTGAATATGATGTGGTGCCTTTGGACTTGCACTCGCGGTTCTTGTTCATGTTGTTGTGCTTTGCATGCTATCCCTATGCCACTTGTAATGGCTGTGGGTCTACCGGTACTCAACTATTAATACCAGTAGTAGCAGACATGAGACCGGGAGCCTAGAGCTAAGAGGGCCTCAATGAGTTAGTTCCGACGCTCAACTAACCAGTACTTGGCGATTCATAAAGGTTTCGGATGAATTGGTGTCAAGATTCGAGTATTAGGAGTAAGGGACATCTTGGCGCCAATTCATCCGAACACTTTACTCGAGTATGAATCGCCAAGTAATTATATGCATGCCGCCTTAACCCCCCCGATTCGGCTATATCAAACCACGGAAGTATCCGAACTCTCCTAACCACATGCAGCACAAGCGAAACTCACGGTTCCACAACGGCCATCCTCAAGTTTTTCCAAAACCCGTAATTCCCAACGTCAACTGACCACCTCCGAGTTAACATACCGAGATGTTCGCCGCAAGCCCAAAGCTGCGCGTCCGTTCTCCATCCCCGACTACTGTCGAATTTACTGTCACCACAGCTCCCAGTAACATCCTCACACGCCAGGTGGTAACATGGAGTACTATCCTCCTCCGGTTGCTGGTATGCTCCTCAGCAGTGTTACTCGTCCTACTTAAATACTACCCCCCACAAACCTTGACGCTAAGCACCCGCGTACACGCGTACGTCTATCCGCTGCTGCAATACATCTCTACCGCTCTCGCAGCACGAATTCCATGGCAGTACTTACTGCCCAGCGCTATCGCGGGTTTGTACATTGCTATATTCATCCCTGGATGTGCCGAGGAATCACTGCTAGTGATTAGGGACCTCGGAGTGCAGATTAGTACTACCACCTGGGGCGGGAGAAGGAGCAGGTTTATACCTACCAGTGCAGTTAGGGATTTGTGGATTCACGAGGGGTTTTGCGGATTCGAGGTGAGGTTTTATTTGGCAGTTGTGGTGGAGGGGGAGGAGGGGGTCGTGGTTGTTTTCCCAGTGAGTGGTTGCTCTAGGAGGCGATGGAAGAGGAGCTAATCAATTGGGTGGTAGACGTTGCTGCCGAACAGGAGGATTTTGGAATTGGTCTGGAGGGGGGCGAAAGGGTGTTTGTATGAGCCTAGGAGGATGGGGAGGTAGATTTTCAAAGAGGCATGGCCACCTTATACCGTTCGTTGGCTAGTATTCTAATGTTTGGTTGATTTAGCGATGGAGCATAATTATTTATGCGGTCCCGGCCTCTCTGCTTATGAACAAACGTTGTGAGCCCAGCTGTTGATGCTGGAGTTATTCTATAGTGATAACAAATACTAGATACCCTTAGATTTTTTTTAGAAATGAATTGATTTCAGGACAGCGCCTACTAGTCCACTAAATTCCCTTCCCTTCCCTATTTTTCCATTCTGGGCGGTTTTATTATAAGGGCGACAAAGATTAAGCACCGGTTTAGGGTGCGAAGGTCTGGGCTTAGGTTTTTGTATTTAGGGAACTTACTAGTGTTGGGGCTTCCCCTTCTCCATTGGAGACAAAAATTTCCTTCTTTACCGTCCTTCTTCTCCTTCCTCTCTCTCCATCCACCACCTTTTCATCCACCCTTCCAGCACGCACATCCTTCCACGTCATATCTTATTTGTCCGGGTAGTCCCATCTACCATTCTAGTTTCCTTAGAATTTTAAGTGATATACTCGTTTCTCGGTTCTTAAAATGTAAGTTCCTTCCTTTTTCTTCTCCTTTTGACCGTTGCTCACAAGGGTTTCTTGGGATGAAGGGATAATAGACGAGTCCCTTATGTGCCGGAGGCTGCTTTTAACAACAGCTCCCCGCATCACAGTAGCCGGGGGGGAGCAGCTACTCACGGCCAATCTGCTACTCGCAATGAAGTCAATAAAGTTGTTCCGCCTGCTCCAAACAGTAGTGTTCCTGTTGCGGTGCCTGCTATCCGCGTTTCCAACCCCCACCAGCAACTGCACAACGGCATCCCTAGGATTATCCGCCGCCGCCCGCCCAAATGGACGAAGCGATGCCAGTACGACCTTACTACGGGTTGTCATCGGGGTATCGAGTGCTTCTTTGGTCACCTTGGTGACGTCTACACCGATTCCCCGACAGTTCTCCAGGAGTTCACAAGCAACGGATATAATACTCAAACTCTCCGTCGTGCGGATTTGGAAAGGGTTGACGAAAGTCTCGATGTCGGTCAGGTACTAGGGGCTGTCTTGCCGAGTTCTCAAAGGTTCCAAAAACATAGCACTGGCACTACCGGCCGAGGTCAGAATGCAGCGGACAGCTCCAAGAAATCTAGTCGTGATCTATTTCTCGCGGGGGCTATGAACGTCAACGCGCATTTTACCCCTAGAGAGCATTTGTGGGATGAAGAGACTCTTCACCCAGGCACCGGTCCTGCCCCCACTGTTGAGTATGAAAGGATACAACATTTTGAGTTGCCTGAGTCCCCTGCTTTGCCCGAAATCACATATGTTCAACGCACAACTAGTCAGGAGAGGGCACAATATCCCTCCGCTCCGGGTTACAGTTATCATGAGAACGATGCCGCCACATCTAGCCATACCGGGCTTGTTTATGGCCTAGCGGTCGGGATGGCCCCGTTTTTCGGCTCATCTACTTCACCTCTCGAGTCTCCCGGTAACCTATTCAGGCTCAACACTACTACTGATCTATACTACTACGGCGTCGACGGTGTGACGTACCAGTACGATCCCGCTTTCTGGGCTACACAGAATAGACAGTACCACATGGATCAGCACACAAACAATTACATGGTTGTCCGTGGCTCCAATCCCCAGCAATTCCCTGGCCCCGCCGCCGATCCTGGCTACCAGCACTTGCAATCCTGGATCAATGACCTCCCGGCCCCGACTCTAGCTCCGGAAGGATATTCCTATACCCACACCCAGAACGCGGGATCGTGGCCGCCGACTCATCATCAGCAGCGTGGTTATGCCTCACCCCCCTCTCAGCAGGGCTACGACTCGCGTGTCCCCTCCTCTAGACAACAGCGGCAGGGACAGCGCGCCTACACTCCTGGTTTCTTCCAGTGGACTGGTCTTGCTGGGGAAGAGGCATCGCAATCGTACGAAGAGACCTTCCCGAGTCTTACTTCTAAGCGCGCGACCGGTCATCAACACCGTCCCGGTTCTAAGTGAGATGGCTGTGGGATCCAGGACAGTACCAGGTGTGGATGGTGTCGTAACTGCGGGTTAGGTATTAATCCTGTTTGGTTTGGTTTGTCCAGTCATAGTTTTACGCTGTATGGTTTGAGTCGTGTCGTCGTCATTGAATGTGGGGGTTTTCGCTTGAGGGAGGGTTTACGGATATAAATTCTTGTCTCTTATCTTTCCTATTTGTGGCTTTGTCCGGCGTAGTACAGTAGATGGTAGTGACGTGTATTGTGACCAGAATTTCGTGACTTGCGTGTGCATGTGGGTGGCCATTAGAGTTGCAGGTCTCCTATTTTAAAGTGGCGTTTCAAGTTTCCGTGATGGACGGGGAGAGGTGTATCATGAGTACGGGTTATGCGTTTATGATTGATGGGCCAAACGGAGAATTTTTTTTTTTTTCTTGTGAAAATTCTAGTCTCAGGACTTTTCGGTGGAAATGGTCGGAGAGTGTGATTCCAGTATAGCGTACCGGTAGTATTGATCAATGAATACTACATCGGGATCGTCCGCCTTAAGTTTTGATTGGTGTGTGCCTAAGTTTGAATATCTTTTTTTTATATACCAATAGTGCACGACGTGAACCCACCTGTGATGAGAAACCAGCACATCATCGTCGAAAGATGTTTTGCTCTACGAAATTGACAGATGATAAGCTTAGATTCGTGTGGTCACGCCTTACTTCACATAATCGCACTCGCATAGCATTTGAAACAAGTCTCATGGCGGGGTATCATAGATGGTATCGTAGGCACCCTGGCGGGATTTCACTTTCATCACAACTATCAGCAAAGTGGCAGCTATGATATGTAAATATGTTTTTTTTTCTTTTTTTTTCTTCTATCATACGCTCTTTGGTTAAAAGAATTCAAGCTCGAGTAACAAGAATTGAGGGCCCGGTTTGGCAATGCGTGCATACAGTAATACAAAAATTGAGGTTTTCCTTTCTTGCAAACTCGGTTTTTGTGAGTGGCTGGCTGGCTATAATTCATCTCTTGTTAGAGGTTGAGGGTGAGGTTCTCAATGTTGTTCCTAAATACTTCACCATCATGTAGAATTGGGAATGATAACTCTAGTAATGCTTTCTTGGATCACAGAATGCTTTTTTAATGTAATGTTGTTCTTTGAGCAGTGAGGTGGAACCAGAAAACTTACCCAACAAGTACGGTAGAGTTGAATCATGGGACATCACTTGTGGTGTATTTTCATGTTTTACCTGGTTGAGGTCTGTGTATAGCTGTATCATACCTATATCTCTATGGCAAGAACTGAACCTGAACTGAGCTGAACAAGCAAAACTGAATGAATGTAATAATGTATGTATAGATAGACTAAAACAAAGTTTTCCCTTGTGAACCAGACATTCTGCTAGGGATAAGTTTTTGGATTCAAACATGGTTTTTTTCTTTTTTTCTTTTTTAGAAACATATTATACATTTGGGGCTTTTTCGTCAAGACAAGAAAAAAATGGTTTTTGCTTCATGAATTCCGTTGTCTTCGCAACAAATCTTTCCTGAAAAAAAAAAATGAAAAATTCCAATAACTATCATACAACTATAAATACAGCAATAAGTAGTTATCCAATTGAACTACATACTCTACATGCTCCTCAAACTTGCTAAGCCAATTGATTTTTTGTTTGGTGTTCAATGAGGATGTGTAAGTTCTGGGGAAAACATGTTCATTTTACCTTCTCCCCTAAGTAACAGATTAATTTGTTCACATTGTAAAGGTTGCAGCTCAGTTGGGTTCCAGGGCCTCAATCCACCTACTCTATTGGTTTCACCCTATTGGTTTATTTTGGTCCAGCCAAATTACGCTAAAGTTTCCGCTTATTTTGATAGTCAGCAGAAAAAAAAAACAAAAGAAGGGAAAATGTTTAGGAAGGAAGGAAGGCACTCTCCGTACATATTAAGTTGAGAGACCTAGAAGGATCTCGGTACCTCATCCCGATACTAAGATATAAAAACATACCCCCCAATAAATCTGCCAGTATTATAGAGGAGCACTGAAGTGGAGAGTGGGCAAACACTACTGGGACTTGGAACAGCAATTACTCAGCCAACTTTGGCTAGAGTTCTGCAGGGAGAACCAAAAGCCCACTCATGCACAAATAGTTGCTACGAGTAAGGCCGTGGTTTTATACGAGAAATACAATATAGGTTCATCGCAGCTAACAGGTCCTCTTCAAGCAGGGCTACCCAGGAAATATCCGGCCTGAGAATTTGGACGGATGGTAAACTGTGCTTAAGATGTGAATACATCACATTGTGATTTTTTTTTTCTTCTTCAGAATTTATTTCAGGGCCATCGACGGTCCCTAAATCCTTGATCGGAGCCCGGTTTTGGTGCGTTTTGCCTGCTATTCGCTCTCCCGTATTCTTCCATTATTGCTGGTAGGAGGTTACTGCGGAGTCGATGGGGAGAGGGAAAACACGCCTGGGGTTTCGGCCGATACAGGTAGACAACTAGCAAATAAATCCCATGGTATCATGTTGGAGAAAGCAGGAGGGCCTCTGGGTTAGCCAAAAGTATTAAGGATTGATCCCCGGGTGGCTTCTAATGACGGGATAGAAGAGGTGGGATATCTGGAATAGTAGATCGCCAGAAAATATTGTCAAGGCAGAATAGGAAACTATCAGGGGGCTTGAGAGAGTATCTTCCTTTCGATCTTCAAAGCCAAGACCCAAACCAGTTCATCCAAGCCGGTAGCATAGGCGCAGTAGCGTTGGAAAATGCTAAACTTATTGCAAAATACTGGAGCTAGTACTTGGAGTAGTTTGAGATCTCTCCACTAGCACGGATAGAGCAAAATGCTAGACGCACCCCCCAACCACCTGTCTACTGTGTCCGTCATGTTAGGGCGCAACTCTCGTCTGCAAATATCCTCCCTTCCATGTATGAGATGAATAAAGGTTAGAGGAAACAATGTCGTGCATCATATTCGCTGGATCGTAAATTCCTGGAGTGGACTGCCGGTCTCAATAGCTGACTTTAGAGGGAGGATTGCAAGTCCCGGCTGGGGGCTATGGGGGCTATGAAGACGGTGGGAGATGGCACCGAACCTAAAAGTATGGTAAATTAGAGTCAATGATCTAGGTGTTGTTGAAATCTTGGCTAAAGGGGAACTAGAAATACCTAAGCTACCCGCAGGGAAGTGTTCTTGGAACATAATTTCTTTCCAATTGCTTCGGCGCTGTATGCGATGTACTAGCCCAAGCCTAATCCAGAGTCTAACATGTACCTTCTCACATGGCTAGAGAACTCCGGGTATGCTAGACATCTTTGGACAAGGGTTCTATCATCAGAAATCACTCGCTTGTAGAAATTGAGAACGGATTGTTTAGTGGGGGGGGACATGGCCCAAAACATATCAGAAATAGGGACTTACGAAGGACCATTATTGCACAGGCTTCAAAGAAACCTTGGAAGATAGCTGAGTGTCTGAAATTACACGGTGCAATTTTTTCCTGATTCTTATCCCCTCCTTACAGAGAGACAGGCATCTGCGGTGATCAATGCCGGCTGCAGTGTCAGTCTTGCATACGGAAACTCGTGCCCTGGCAGACAGGCGTCAGTACTCCCCTCCGGATTGGGCAGAAAAATCCGAAAAGTTATATCCTAGGAGACCTTAGGATAATCTGTTTTCTAATCTTCTATAATTTTCTCTCATAAGACTCCTTGAGTTTCGCACGATCAAAAAAAAAAAAAAAAGACTCCGGTTTCACTGTGCTTTTGGCCCCATCTCTTTGCCAACCCGTGTGTACCGTGAGAACCCGAATAATCGGACTTTGTGCTAGAGTGCTTGGAGTCGCCTTTTCTCGTAAAACCTGGTGTTTTTCTTTTTTCTTTTTTTATTTGTCTCGGAGAGCAGGTTTTTTAGTGTATTTTGGCCCCCTGTCTAGCACATGGTCGATTTATTCTAGCTCTTACGGTTTTGCGAATCACGTAAAGAGTGATACGACGTGACATCGCACCTCTCACCCCTCACACCTCACCCCTCACCCTCCCCCATTCTATTTCCAACCATCCCCCGTGGAAACCAGAATAACGCGCTAGACTAGGAAGTGGATCAGGCGCAGAAGTGAGTCGGTTTGTCTGCGGATTTTCACAAAACCTCACCGCAGAAATTTCGAAGATGTGAAACCTCCAAATTCAGCTCCAGAACAGGCTAATATAAAATGATGCACTATCAGAAATATCACCTGCCCTTCTGAATCTCCTCTTCTTAGTGTTATGCATCAATTGAGATGCCCCGATTTCTATTTTTTTGGGTGCGTTTCGACTGATCCACTTCCCGTCTGATCCACTTCCCGGCCCAATACGTTCCCTCTGTCCCTCCAAGTACTCACCCTCCTGCGCCCCCCCCCTCAAAGGAACGAAGTAACTCTCCTTCCCAGAAACTGCAAGAGTATCCCGGCTTCGCTCTCACCGCGGGTGATAAATCGCTTCCCTTTCCGCTAGGCTGAGGGAAGCGCACGAACTCTCACTCGTGTCTTGGCAGTGGGAAGCGCTGTTGCCGAGCATCGGCCACAGATGAATCTGAGGTTTTCGATGGGTGTGGTGGGCGTTGCGGAGTCTAGCTGGGGTTGAGATCTTGATCTTGGCAATAGGGCTTGGGGTTCTGCGG
>QOVD01002614.1:0-21546 GCA_003521225.1 Tuber microsphaerosporum | reverse complement strand
GTGGGGTGGAGGGGGTCGGGAAGGGCAACTGCCAGGGAGACAGTGCGCGTGAGGGAGGAATTGTTCCAAAGGTTGTAGAGGTTGATTACTGAAACCGAAGAACAGGAAGCTCCGAACAAAAGCTTATAGTAAACTGTCAGTGTAATAACATCTCTTCGCCCATGAAACTGAGTGAAAATCGAAGCAGCAGCAAGCAAAGAAGAAGAAACGTAAAAGGCCACTTTGGGCTTCTTGGGAGGGGCAAAGGAGGAAACCCCAGAGAACGAGGGAATGCGGTTGCGCCAGGCTGGAGGGTCTTGCACTGCAACGATGGCAGGGGGAACTTTAGCAGAACCAAAAGAATTAAACAAGGAGAGAAACACATCACAGCTCCCGAGGCAGTTGTGTTGACCAATGGATAAGGTCAAAAATTCTGAAGGAGAGTTTGGAGGGCCATGTGCGGAGGGACGCCCCTGCTAGTACTGGTGTACTCCAGCTTACCTGGGCGAGGCAGACCATTCACGGGTGGTGACGGAGGGGCTCGGTTCGCCTTCGGGTGGGGCGCGGCCTTGCTTGGATGAGTCTTTGAGGGGGCAGCCAAGGGGGGTCTAAGGGCCTTGGGAGTGGTGAGGTCAAAGGGGGGCAGAAGGGGGGAAGGCAGCGGGGGAGTGGCCTCGCGATGAGGGGGCGGGCCTGAGGAGGAACCTGCAGACCGTCCGGGGTCGCCATCCAGGTCCATGGCGTCATCGGCTACGCTGGCATCAGCCAGAGGCTCATCCATCCAGCGGGGAAGGGAGGGGGCGGGCCTTGCATCATATTCCCGATAAGAGGCGGAGTCGCAATTGCAACAGTTGGGGCATCTGGCAGGTGAGGCAACACAGCAATTAAGGACTGGTTTGAGATGCCCTTCCCGCTGGCAGGTGAGGTTGGAGCACGTATACTCTGCTTTGGTGTAATGGAGAGAACAAAAGGGGCAGACTGGGTGGGGGGACTGGCATCTCTGTTTGACGTGGCCCAACTTCTAACAATTGGAACATTGATTAGTAGGTGAGGAGGGGAAGGCTCTTTCTACTTTACGGTTACCACTATAAAGCCAGATAGAGGAAGGGAAGCTGAGGAGTGCAGTAGCGTCCGGGGCAGCCATAACCATAACGGAGCAGGCCTTCTTGCCATCGGAACGAGCGATAGGGTCAGGGTTGAGAAATCTGGCAGAGGATATGTTGAAGCCTTTGGAGTTAAGGACCAACGTACCAAGGGCCGGGAACAGGTCGGCATCATTGTTGGGTACCGCGTTCAGCGGGAATCTGTAAATAGCGAACTGCATGTCAGTAGAGGCGAGGTGGATCACCACCCAGGGGTTGTTGCCCACGTGGAAGGTCTGGTTGAGTTTCGCTGTGAGAGCAGTAAAGTAGGGGGCATAGGAGGAGACAGGTGCGGCGGGTTCGAGAACCTCGAGGGACAACGTTCCTTTCTGATTTACCATGACTTTGAACCCTTTGGCGAGGGAGGAGTTGGCTTCTCTGATCACCAATGTGGAGTGGTGGCGCCAGCCAGCAAGAATGGAGAGGCGATCTGGGCGAGCGCCGGGCACTGAACGGAGGGCGTAGAATCTCCTGAGGGACCTGGGGAGGGACACTTCTTTTGGTGGGAGAGAGGCGGTGACAGCATCCACGACTTAATTAGCTGTTGTAACCTTCTTGAGATCCTTTGGACCAGTTTGATTGGCCTTCCTCCGATTGTCGGCAGCGGCTTGGTCAAACTCGCTTGTACATCCCATGATGGCCGTGTAGGAGGGCTGAGGAGGGGGTGTTGGGAGGGGGGAGCAGGCCTAGAGCCAGGAGGAGGAGCTCTACCTGGGCGATAGGTCAGAGAGTGGTTCGGTTAGGGCGTGGGAAGTGAGGGGGTGGGGTTCGGAGGTTACCCGATGTGAAATGTCACGCAAGACTGAGCCAATTTCTGACAGGTCAGATGACAAGGAGAAGGGGGACAGAGCTTCGACTCGGAGAGAAAGTGAGGAAACGTGTTCTGTGAGAAGGTGGAGTCTGTTACTGTAACATGTGTACATCTTCCGGCAACATTACACAGGCGGCAGCGATGGATTTCCTGTGTTTAAGTTTGATTCATGTTTGGTTTTATCTCACCTCCGGTATTGATTAGGATACCGGCAGCTTGTCATATGTTTAGTTTCTTTGGTTGGAACTTATCTGTTTGAATTCCGGTTAGGAATGGTCATGTATACCGGCGGTAGGCAGTAGGCTTAACAGCGGTAAGCTATAAGTCTTTGAGACTCAGGCAGGACTACAGGATTCCGGTAAACTGTACACTCACCTGTTATGATCGTGGTTGCAGGATAACTGATTACTGAAGAATGGGAACAACTTATGTATTGAAGAACCATCTCCTGGCTAGCAGGAGACAGAGCAGACTTCAGCGAGACGCCTAGATTAAGAATATACTGGGTTGAACGGCGACCCTTAGTTCCCTTCGCTCTCTACCTGATACTCTTCTCCCTTCGCCTCTCCAGAAGCCTCCCTTGAGCCCAGCGCTAGCAGTACTACCACCGGGCTCATTGTATTTAGTTAAACAGGAGTAAACCTGTTACATTTTTTTCACCTCAGCAGGTGAAACCAGGTTCTTTGGATTGAGAACCATCAGGTAGGACTGATCATCCTTCCTTTCATGTTAACTAGTTAGAAGCAGGAGCGGCAGGGAAAGAGATTCACGGCTCAGTGCAGCATCCACAATAGTGGAACGAAGGGAAAGAAGTACCACAAGATCCGGCAGGATCTACAGGCCCTCCCAACAACAAGTTCCTGCACAAGAACCCACACCATGTCCTTCATCACTAGCAGTAGGACCGGAAACACACAACCCCTCAGAAAGCCAGTTACTTCCTGGAGATCTTGACACAGACTCCGAAGAAGAGCGAGAAACAGAAGACCTATTACAGAGACTAGCTCGAGACTCAGAGGCAGCAGCAGCAGCACTTGCAGCAACTCTTGCATCTGCCTCGGCCTCTACAACACCTACTGGGAGACCAGAGCTTCCCAGAAGGCAGAGCATCCTGGAACAAGTACTAAGAACAGGTACATTATCACAACAAGCCTCTGGAAGCCAGACACCCCCCGGAGGATTCCCAGACACACCCGAAAGACCTAGCGGACGAACAAGGGAACCTGAACGACCAGACCCAACACCACCTCCACCCCCGCCAGCCCCAGCACCTGCCGCAGCCATGGCTGACGCAGGACCATCAAGAAAACCAAAAATAAAGCTTCCCCAACCATCAAAATGTACCGGAGAACGAGAAGACCTCAAACCTGATAAACTCAAGAGATGGTTTAGAGCAGTTGAGAAGTACCTATCAAAGCACGATATCAATGATGATACAGAAGATGTGGTAGATTATTATGGATCCTTTACCGAAAAACGAGCACACGGCATACATGACACTACTACACGAGTGTGATGAAATCGATCCTACTTTGGAACAATTCAAAGCCAGATTCAAACAGCCATTTGAAGCCTCTACTAATACCGATGACGTATACCAGCAATGGCAAAAGATACAACAAAACTCAGGAGGAAAGTCCCAGCGAATATCCAAGATAGCTGGAGAGCTAGCGCATCTCAGAGGAGCATTACCAAGAGACTCAATCTCAGATTATGCCCTGAGACAAAGGTTTATGGATGCTATGGACCCTATGCTACGAAGAAACGTTGAAGCTAAAATCAGGCCAGAAGACACCTGGAATCAGATAGTGGCACTTGCGGAAAGATACGATGCTACTATGTACAAAACAGGAGCCTACAAAGGCAGCGGTGAAGGCAGAACCACTCAAAGCAACAAACAGCATAAACCAAAGAAGGAGAACACTCCTAGCCAGACGACGAATACCACGAAGAAGGGGAAAAGCAAAAGCCCAGCAAAGAAAAAAGTTTACAAGAAGAAGAACAAGCCAAGTAAGGCTGAAATGAATCGACGCAAGGCAGAAGGGGCATGTTTCTACAGTGGGGAAAGTTGGCACATGGCAAATGAATGCCCAAAGAAGGAAGTCAAAACCAACCATGTCCGAGTATCTGAGGATAATATAGGCAGCAGCAAAGAAGAATATGAAGCGCAAAGCGATAATATCGAAGAACTCGATAGCCACAACACCATAGTTACATAGAAAACCACTGTTGGAACCACAAACGATGCTAGCACACCCTTGCAGGCCCTGGAATTCACGATGCTAGTTAATGGCAAGCCCGCTAGTGTACTAGCAGATACAGGAACGATAGGGGGTACCCTATTAAGCAATCGATTTGTGACCACACACAACATACCATATAAACCACTGAAACATCCAACAACGCTAAAAATGGTAGTCAAAGGATCACGATCCACTAGCAACCACAGTTGTACTGTCGAAATCCAGATAGGAAAAATGAGAATATCCCAAGTAACCATGATGGTTACCCCAGTCTCAGACTATGATATCCTACTAAGCATGGACGATCTCATACGATTTGGAGCAGTCATAGACTGCAGAAAAAACAGTATATACTTCCCGGACCATAAGGTTAGAATAAATTGCAGCGGAAATTCAGCACTCCCAAGGAGCGCCATGATGAAAACACAGAAAGACCCAGACTTTCCGGCCATGTTCCCTAAAGTCTTTGTCAGTGAAGTACCTACAGAACTTCCGCCACTCAGAAACATCAATCACAGGATCACACTTAAGGATCAAAAACAGCTAACGAAGACACCTACCTTCAAAGCACCAGAGAAGCTATTACCAAGCTTCAAAGCAAAAATCGACAAGATGCTGGCAGCAAAAATAATATACAGAGCAACAACGCCAGGAGGACCTAGTATGTTCGTTTCTGAGAAGCCAGTGGGCAAGGTACAATTACTGGTAGACTTAAGGTTTAGGAACAAGAATACAGTGGCAGATCACTCCCAAATACCGAACCAACAAACTATACTACAGGCAGTTGCAAGAGGGAAATTGCCGAGCAAAATAGACCTTAGCGATGCCTATTTTCAGACCAGAGTACACCCAGATGACGAGAAATATAACACCATTAAGACGCCATTTGGAGGCTTTGTTAGCAGAGTCATGATGCAGGGTGATATGAATGCGCCAGCTACATTTGTCAGAGTTATGGAAGATGTTTTCTCAGCTGAACTAGGAGAGTTCATTTGGGAATATATTGACGATATATTCATATTTAGCAACACATATGAAGAACACATAAAGAATGTCAAGATTGCCTGCAGCAGACTGCAGGAGGCCAAGCTATATTCAAACCCAAGAAAAAGCGTATTCTTTGCAAAGAAACTAGAGAGTCTAGGACATGTTATAGATAATGAAGGCATTCACCCAGCACCAGAAAAGATAAGAACAGTTACAGATTGGACCAGACCTCGGAATAAGAAGCAACTACAACGATTCAATGGGATGGTTAATTATATCTCGCAGTTCCTTCCCCACATAGCCACGATTACAGCACCGCTCACAGAGCTTACTGGCGAAACTGAATGGCTATGGACAAACCTACAGGAAGCTGCATTCCAAGCAGTAAAGCGAGCGGCCCAGGAACATAAGATTCTAAGACCGATCGACTATACCAACTCAGATATGATATGCTTGTTTACCGATGCATAACCTACCGGAACTGGTGCATGGCTAGGCTAAGGACCAACCAGAGATGCAGCTAGACCGGCAGCGTTCCACAGCAGGAAGCTTACTCCTGCACAAAGCAACTACCCAACCCACCAACAGGAAGCTCTCGCTATCGTTGAGGCTATAGAATCATTTGCGCATTTACTACAATATACTAACTTCACCATAGTTACCGATCATGAGAGTCTCACTAAGCTCATGACGCAAAAGAACTTGAGTGGAAGACAACAAAGGTGGTTAACACACCTTGGGAAATTCGATTTCAAAATAGAATACCTGCCAGGAGCAAAGAACTTCTTAGCAGACTACCTATCTAGGATTCATGAAGAGAACTCTTGCAAAAATGATATAAACCTCAAAGATCCAATGACAGAAAGCGAAGAGACAGAACTACATTCTACATCCAATATTTCTACAAACTACACTTCTTCATTCATATACAGCACAGATTCAGACAACGCCATGGAGGAAGACAGACAAAGACAGCACTCTCCATCCCTTACCTCACGGGATTCTATATACCGCAGTAGCCTGGACTACCTGATAAATGAAGTAATCTCCTATTCTGTTACTCGATCACAGAAGCGCAAAGAACACCCTCCTAGATCTGAAAGCACCTCATCAAACGACAATGCTATTGTCGCAGGAAACTTATGGGGCGATACAGTAACAGCCCCAAACCCAAGCGAAATGGCAAGAAGCCACTCTGAAAAGAGTGGAATGTCATGTACCGATAACGATTGCCAGATACAGTGAAGCGAGAAAGCAGGAGCAGGATTCTGGCCTAAAGACCCAAAGAAGCGCAAAGCCAGTACAAAGACTAAGAGCAAAACCACCGAAAGCACCGAATCATCAAACATCAAGAAATCTCCCCACCTTCCTGATATACCATTTATATCCGACCAGCCTATACCATTCCGTCTAGAGCAAAGTATATTGGCTACACCTCCTATGGCTTCGCCAGCCTTTGGCCCCCTATACAGCGAACCCCACATGACAAAAGACGAAACAGAGAAGGCCCAATCCTTCCTAGGAACATTACCCTCTACACTCTTATGGGAATTCCGCCCTAGGGTCATAGAAGCGCTCAAGCTTGACCCTCTATATGCTAGGGTTAAAGAAACCGGCGATAAACTCCACTACACTATCTCCGATGACCTGTTACTGGCCCAGAACACCAACGGGTATCACAACCTTAATATACAGGTAGGACCTTTCGAAAGGGCAGTATCCCTTCGGGATTTTATCCTCAAAACAATTCATGAAGGCCTCGGCCATTTCTTATCTCACAAATGCTATACCTATGCAGCATGTTGCTTCTAGTGGCCACAGATGCGCCAGGACTTTACCATTTATTGTCGCTCTTGTGACAAGTGCCAGATCAACAACGAGCCCACAACACTCCCGGCAGGCAGGTCCCTCGCCCTCCCTGACCCTGATGAAACATATCAATCATTAGCTATTGATTTCGCTGGCCCTTTCAACAAATCGAACGAATTTACTACTGTCATGGGCATCATGGACCAATTCACTTCCTATACCCACCTGGTCCCTCTCAAAGACGCGGCAACCTCTGGGAAAACCTTCAAGAAACTCCAGAGAACAGTCTTTGATATTCACGGCCTCCCTCTGAGCATCGTACTAGACCAGGACTCTCGATTCAGCTATAAGTTTTGGTCCCAAATGATGAAATCCCTTGGAATCCAAGTCTGGATGGCTACCCAATACCACCACCAAACGAATGGCCAGGTTGAGCACAGGATTCGCACACTAAAGCAAATGATGAGGAATTTTGTTAACATAAGACAGAACAACTGGCCTGGAGCCCTCCCAGCAATAGCAGCTGCCATGAACGGCGCACCCCACTAGTCCTTGGGCATCTCACCTTACCAGGCCCTCTATGGACGGCAATGGAAGATATTTAACCCAGTCCAACGATCCTCAAGCAAGATACCAGCAGTGGACGACATCCTCAATGCTCATGCAGCAACGAGAATCGAGGTAGATATGGCCAGAAAGCAGGCCACCTTCCGGCAGACAGTCCAAGCAGACATGAAGAGGAAACCACTAAAGCCACCCCACCGGAATGATAGCAGAGTACTTGTCAGAGGACGCCCATATACCTCCTCCCCTGGACGATCCAAGAAGCTAGAACCTCGATGGTTCGCACCCTTCAAAGTCCTAGAATATCACGCTGATACAGACAACTATAAGCTAGACCTACCCCGCCGCATGTAAAGACAGAAGCCCTACTTCCATGTATCCTCACTCAAAGAATAGTGCGAGAACGACCCAGATAGATTCAACTCCAGAAGGATGGATAAGCCAGTGCCCATCATCATTGACAATGCAGAAGAATGGGAAGCAGAGGACATACTCGATTATAGACTACAGAACAATAGGCATTAATTCCTGGTCAGCTGGAAAGGTTATGAACGAGCAGACGACTCCTGGGAGCCTATAGAGAACCTCGAGAACGCTATGGAACTTATTCAGGTATACTGGATACTCAACCACCCCAATGATCCCCAGCCCCAGATCACTTCCCACTACGTTAACACCGCTTGGGAACCTATGGAAGTATCTACTACGCTGTGTATCGCCAGCCCACCACCTAACAACTTCTGGGAACCCTATAACGATGAAGATTACGATTCTAGTAGCGCTGAACCAGACTACTTTCCCACAGACAACTACGGCCTCCTATGGCACATGGACGACGGCGCAGAAGAAGAGGAACTTTAGATAGATAGTATTTATTTCAGATTAGGGGAATGTAACATGTGTACATGTTCCGGCAACATTACACAGGCGGCAGCGATGGATTTCCTGTGTTTAAGTTTGATTCATGTTTGGTTTTATCTCACCTCCGGTATTGATTAGGATACCGGCAGCTTGTCATATGTTCAGTTTCTTTGGTTGGAACTTATCTGTTTGAATTCCGGTTAGGAATGGTCATGTATAACGGCGGTAGGCAGCAGGCTTGACAGCGGTAAGCTATGAGTCTTTGAGACTCCGGCAGGACTACAGGATTCCGGTGAACTGTGTACACACGGGTAATGATCGTGGTTGCAGGATAACTGATTACTGAAGGATGGGAACAAGTTATGTATTTAAGAACCATCTCCTGACTAGCAGGAGACAGAGCAGACTTCAGCGAGACGCCTAGATTAAGAATATACTTGGTTGAACGGCGACCCTTTGTTCCCTTTGCTCTCTACCTGATACTCTTCTCCCTTCGCCTCTCCAGAAGCCTCCCTTGAACCCAGCGCTAGGAGGATTACCGCCGGCCTCATTGTATTTAGTTAAACAGGAGTAATCCAGTTACAGTTACAGAAGCCTTAAATGGCGTGGATTAGGGCAGAGACGTGGGGAATGAGGACCGTTTCCCCATTAGAGAGGCATTCAAGCTGAGAAACAGAAAGCGAGGGGAGTTGCTTTTCGGTAAGGGTGGTGATACCCTTAGCATTGTTGATAAGGGCGGAGGTGGCGAGAGGTGTCCAGGGAGGTCGGCCCTCGAGGAGGTAGGAGACAGAAGTAGTTCCAGGGAATGGAAGATGGAGTGGGCACCGGGCTGAGCCATGGGGAAGTCTTCTTGGGGATGCGAGGCATAAGGGAGATGCAGAGATGAGGGCAATGGAAGGATCGTGCACAAAGCGACGTGGTGTTATAAAACTTTGTGAAGGGAAAATAAAGGGCGCGGAGCGTGACTAACTACTCAACCGTTATGACCTCTATATAGAGGCGTTCCTCCCACAACCCTGACCCTGGTGAATCATACCCTTGGGTCACACGACCTCATAACTCGTAGCGAGTCATGTGTGAAATCCATCAGCTGTCTTCCAACAAGTGAGCTGCGCAACATACCTAAACCAATCATAATCCAAATAACAAGTCATGTGCGCAACTCGCCTCACATGAGTGAAACCCTGGACTCGTAACGTGACTCATGTGTGAATGTCATACATCATATTACAACAATCGTGCTTCATGTAAAAGCATCAACCAATAACATCATAAAGATGACATCGCAAGTGCTAGTCATGTGAAACAAATCACACACTTATGACTCATAATTATGAGTCATGTGAAACCATATTTCTCGCTTAGTCAGGTTTGTGACATTAGCTCCCTTCTCCCCTAGCCTCGGTCCCTCGATGCTTATTTCCCAAGTTGTATCAACTGGTTCCCCAAACGCCTAAGCTTACTCTTCAAGCGTCTGCTGATACTTTCCTCGTTTTTCCACGATGTTTACGTCATTCCCAACATCGTGTTACCACCCTCAAGCCACCTTATCTGGTCCATAATGGGCTTTTGCTGATTATAGATCGTTGGCTATTGTAGTCGTATCATGTTGTCGCGGTGTTTGTTCGGTCATCGTAGGCCGTCAATTTGCCTGTGTATGCTGTCTATTTCCGGAACGGAATCTTCCCTTTCCCTCCTAACCGCTTCTTCTTTTTTGCCCCTCTCCCTCTCAAGCGAGGTGCTCATGGCTTCTAATGTGAGTTTTGTCCCCATATCATTCCTGCTCAGTGGCCCCTGAGCTGCCCTTGGTCCGGGATAATATCCCGCTTTGATTTTCTCTATTGTATGGACTTGACAATTGTCCGTGTCGCATATGTCACAGGTGTATATTTCGCCATGTTTTTGCTGCGTGTTCTTTGCTTGGAAAGGAGGAGGAGCAGGAGGTGACGCTTCTGAAGCGTATATTGTTTCGTATAGGGTTGTTCAGTCAACACTGTGTCTTCAGGTTTCTTTACGGAACCAATTCCCTATTTTTTCTCTTATGTGGACCAGACATTCTCCGTCATTACAGCCGGTCCACGATAGGCTGAGAAGTTCGTTTTATTCCATATTCCTCTTTGCCTCAAGCTGGTTTGTGTCCAGCTCCGGTTCTGGTCATCCACAATAGGGTGGCCTCATAGCCAGAAATGGGCTGAAGCTGTGATTGCCGTAATCACCCCATCCTTCTTTGGCCTTGAGTGGTGTAGCAGTCTGTTGCGGGGATTGCACTTTCACCCATTCTTGGTTTGTCTGGGTAGCAGGATTGGAATCGTTGAATTGTGAGCTCGAAATTATGGAAGTTGTCTGCGCGGTACCAGGTCTTGTCATGTTCTGGTGAATATCACATCCACTTAGCTCGATATTTAACTGGTTTCGATATACTCGATGGTCAATAATTTCTCAGAGTTCCTATTTGTTTTCTCTGTCTGTCTCAATAGGCGGAGGAGGACTTTCGATTTGTCAGTGGAATCTGTTGTCTTCGTATGGTTTGCAGAGTGAGATGTGGAATATGTCGTGTATCTTCATCGAGGGTGGCAGAGCCAGCTTATAAGCACTGCGTCCAAGCTTTGCCACTATCTTCAATGGCCTGATTTTGTTGTAATGCTGTTTCTTCGATTGTCTCGTAGTTTTGATGCTGCATGGTAACAACCAGACTCTATCTCCTAACTTCAAATTCGGATCTGGTGTTTGGTATTGCTCGTAATATTCTTTTTGTTATAATTGTGCCGCCACCATCTTACTTCCTAGTGTATCATGTAATTCCCTCATATCTTCGGTTGATATTTTTCGTATGCATCAGATGACCGATTGTTTCATATTCGGGGTTGATTTCGTAATTTGCATATAATGGTGTCATTTTGATCGTTTTCTGATATCCGTTGTTGTATGCAAATTCCGCCCGCGATAATGGCTCATACCAATCGTCTTTTTGGTAATTGATGTATCCTTGGAGATATTGTTCCAAGATCGTATTGCTCCGTTCTGTTTGTCTCCCCGTTTGCGGGTGAAATGCCGTGCTAAGTCGCTGTTCAATTCCCATTTTCATTGTGGTGTCCTTCCACAAATCTGATGTGTGCAGTGTGCCTCAACCCATGATGATATCTCCCAGAATTCCGAGTAGTCAAACTATTTCTCGTAGCAATAGATTTGCTAATTGCCCCGCGTCTAGATCCTTTCGTCATGGTATAAAATGACTCATTTTGGTCAGATAATCTATGACTACCAAAATGGTGTCATAACCGTTCGATATCGGCCGATCCGTAATGAAGTCCACAGCTATCGACTTCGACGGTCGATAAGGTGCCTCGTTTGGTTCTAGTAGTCCATAGGGTGCATGTTGGACCATATGCATTCGTTGACATATGTCACAATGCTTGACATATTTTTTGCTTGTTTCTCTCACTTTTTGGCCAATGATATTTGCGGCATATCAGTTCAGTACTTTTCGCCGTTCTCCCGTGTCATGCTTGTGTGACATCGTGGTGGTTTTAGATAATGACGGTCCTTAGCTCTGCATCCTCTAGTATCCATATCATTCCTTGGTACCTTAGGTATTCATCCTTCAATTGATATAGCCCCAGTGCTACCCCTTTCCTCTCCTTTTCTCCTTTATCCAATGCCTTCTTGATTTGTTATATATATTCGTCCTTGTTGCTTGCTTCTTGGATCTTGCCTTGGACCATGTCCTGGATATGCCTAGTTCCACTTTGTTGATTTCTTCACAATAGTCTTCCTACGGAAGTAGTATGTGAGGGGTGTTGGTAAGCCTTGGGTCTCCTGCCGTTGGTAGGTCTTCAGCTCTTTGGGTAAGTGCGTCTGCCTTCCATTTTTCTTTTCCTGGTTGGTAGTATATCTTAAAGTCAAACTGTGATATTCGCAGTTCCCATCTCTTCTCGGTCACTTAGGTTCTTCGAGGTCATCCATGTAACCAAGTTTTTATGGTACGTCATTACTCGTACATGGTGTCAACATCCTTGGACGTATATTCTCCATTCTTCTAGGACTCGTATGACTGCTAATAGTTCCTTATGGTCGACGTCATGATTGATGTAGACGTCTTGCATCGTCTTGGATCGAAATGGGACCGGTCTCCATCTTCCCTCTGGTACTTATTGTGATAGTATCCCTGTAGAGACGTATTTCGATGCATCGGTATCGATTAAGGTTGGGCTTTCGGGGTCATAGTGGACGAGGACCGGTGACGTGGTATGTTTCCTTTGGAGTTCCTCGAATGCTGCTGGTTTGATATCTCCCCATTCCAATTTGACGGCTTTCTTGGTAAGCCGGTATATGGGTTGACTCGTCCTGCTGAACTTTTCAATAAAACGCCTATAGAAGTTGCAAAAGCCGAGGAAGCATTGCACTTGCTTAACCTGTGTTGGTACGGTCCATTCCCATATTGCTTTTGTTTTGATGGGATCAGTCTTGATGCCGTCCTCGTTGATGATAAATCCCAGGTGTTCTACTGCTTTCTTGTGGAATTCATATTGTGAAGGTTTGACCTTCATTGCTGATTCGTATATGTTTCCCAAGATGTTGGCGAAATCCTTTCAGTGTTGTTCCAAAGTGTCCGAGTATATTAGGTCATCGTCCAGATATATTATGCAGCAGATATCGATATATTTCCGAACCGTGTTGTCGATTCATCTTTAGAAATCAGCTTGTGTGTTGCTTAGCCCAAAGGGTATTACCAAGTATTCGTATGTTCCCAATTTGTTTGAGAAAGTCGTTTTCCATTTATCACCTTTCTTGTTTCCAACATTGTGGTAGACGTACTTGATATCGAGTTTCGTGAAGTATTTGGCAGTGTGGAGCCGATCCAGTGCCTCACTGATGAGTGGTAGTGGATACCGGTCTTTTTTGGTGACTTCGTGAAGTACTCGGTAATTCACGCAGTGCCAAAGCTTTCTGTCCTTTTTCTTGACAAATTGTATGAGCAACGCTAAGTGTGTTCGTACTTCTCGTATCTATCCTCTTCCAAGGTCTTGATTGATATATTGTCGTAATTCGTCCAGTTCGTCCGCGCTAAATGGATATATCTTCTTCGTTGGGACTTTCTCTCCGTCCTTTAGGTTGATTTCCAGGTCAACTCCTGGTCGGTGTGGCGGTATTCCGGTTTTTTCTTCTTTTTCAAAGACGTCCATCAGGTAATGGTATTCCTTCGGAACCATTTCTTCCAGTTCCTTCTGTTCATTGGCTATTTTGTTCCTGATAGCCAATTCCGTGCTGATGTTGACTGCATCCAGTCTCAGGTCTTTTTTGATGCAGCCTCTTTTGATAAACCTACTGGTTTCTCTTCTCTGATAGAAGTGGCCGAATGCTTTAGCCGAGATTTGGCATATCTCTATCCTTGGTTTTGACGCACAAGTTTTCTGGCTAGTGTCTTGCTTAGTTTCTGTACTGCCGAATCCGTGGTCGCTTCTCACGGTTTCATTCCGTGAAGCTACTTCGTATAGCTCGCCATCTTTCACTTTTTCGATAATTAACTGTGCGATTCGCTCTCCTTTTCTTACCGTGTACTGGGTAGTACCTTGGTTGACCTTTTCTACCTTCACTTCACCTGTGTAATCGGCATCTATAACTCCGGCATTTGTGCTAAGTCTGTGCTTGACTGTGAGACTACTGCATTGAGCTATTCGTCCGTACGTGTTTTGAGGTAGCCCAATGGCTATTCCAGTTCTGATCATTACCTGCCCCTGGCCTGGTATGCTGATTTTCTCAATTGCGTATGGGTCACTTCCTGCTGCCTTAACCGATCGCTTGTAGGCATTCTCGGTTCGTTGGTCAATCGTTGGACCTAGGCACGCTTGTCAATGCTGGCCTGGACTTCAGATAACTTTGTGATCAAGTTTACTTCCAGGGCTTCCGTTTCATGTACAGCATGTGCAACAGGTGGACTATTCAAAAACCATATTATGCATTGTTCGCTGTTGAAAGTAATCTTCTTATCTTTCAATCGATAGTCGGGTTATGCGTTCGTAACTATGGCATTCCCAAGATCACCTCCTGGTATTGCAAATTTGCCCCTCGGAGAGTTGCTAATTTCCTAACATCAGCAAAAATAATACTTAACGCCCGGAGCGCCCTCTGCGTCTGGCGCCCCTAGCGCACATAATGTCAATCGCGAATCAGAACACAAATACAACTGCTCCCTAACTCAGGGTGCACCTGGCGCAACACTTAATCTTCCAGAACACACCTGACGCAACACTTAATCCTCCTGAACGCACCTGGCGCAACACTTAATCTTCCTGAACACACCTGGCGCAACACTTAATCTTCCTGAACACACCTGGCGCAACACTACATCTTCAGGATTTCGAGTCAAGGGTACCCCCTTTGCCCGCTCGTGACCTAGGTCACAACACTAGCATACTATAAATAGTCTCATTTAGTAGTTTTCTATGACATTTCTAATTGTACTAGTCTAGCTAAGTAATCTAAATACAGGTGTAATCTCGGGATGGCCCAGGCTCTCCTGGGCTCAGGCTCTCCAGGGCTCAGGCTCTCCCGGGCTCAAGCACTTCTGGGTGACTGGTTGGATCAGGAACATCATGAATATTTACCGCGTAGTGACAAGCCTTATACCGGCGTGTAGCTAGCGTTGAGCCCAACAACCTCCAGCCAACAGAATTGATATCCGTGGAGAGGTTGTGGTGTAATCTGCCATCGAGTAAAATTCCGCCAGCTTGAGTACCTAATACCCCTGCACAGAAGACAGCGATTTCCTGAGTTTTGATGCCAGAGGGACGTACCTTATACCGGCGTGTAGCTGGCGTGAAGCCCAACAACCTTCATCAAACAGAATTGAAATCCGTCGAGCGGTTGTGGACTAATCTGCCATCGAGTAAATTTCAGCCAGCATAGTACATCCACCGAGGGCAGCGACTTCATGGGTTTAGATGCCACAGGGACGTATCTTATACCGGCGTGTAGCTGGCGTCAAGCCCAACAACCTCCAGCAAACAGAATTCAAATCCGTCAACAGGTTGTGGAGTAATCTGCTATCAAGTAAAATTCCGCCAGCTTAGTACTTCCACAGAGGGCAGCGACTTCATGGGTTCTGATGCCACAGAGACGTACCTTATACCGGCGTGTAGCTGGCGTCCAGCCCAACAATCCCCAGCAAACAGAACTGAAATCCGTCCAGCGGTTGTGGAGTAATCTGCTATCGAGTAAGAATCTGCCAGCTTTAGTACCTAACACCCCCTCCACTGAAGATAGCGATTTCATGGGTTTTGATGCCACAGGGACGTACCTTATACCGGCGTGTAGCTGGCGTCAATCCCAACAACCTCCATCAAACAGAATTGAAATCCGTCCACCGGTTGTGGAGTAATCTGCCATCGAGTAAAATTCCGCCAGCTTGAGTACCTAACACCCCCTGCACAGAAGATGGCGATTTCCTCAGTTTTGATGCCACAGCGACGTACCTTATACCGGCGTGTAGCTGGCGGCGAGCCCAACAACCTCCAAAAACCAGGAGCACGATCCGACCACTGGTTGTGGAGTAATCTGCCATCGAGTAAAATTTCGCCAGGTTCCTAATACCCCCCTCTACACAAGACAGCGATTTCCTGAGTTTTGATGCCACAGGGACGTACCTTATACCGGCGTGTAGCTGGCGTCAAGCCCAACAACCTCCAGCAAACAGAGTCAAAATCCGTCCAGCGGTTGTGGAGTAATCAGCCTTCGAATTCTGCAATCGCCAGCCCTGTAACTCTATCAATAATAGTCAGGTCAGGATGAATTCTATATGAGTGTGTAGCTGGCGTCAAGCCCAGCATGATCCAGGTGTCAGATGTTGAATCTGTTCTGTTGTTGTGGAGGAGTCTTCTGGGTAGGCCAGGAGCAGTCTTTTGAGAGGAGCGGGAGTGGAGATGTTGTGATAGGAGCAAAGTGTGGAGAAGTGTGGAGTCGCGTCGCGTCACAGTCTAAGGTGCCGAGATACCACCACAAACCAGAGAATGTCCTAACTATCACTCGCTTTCAGACTGGAGTGAGCAGGCATTCTCGCTCTCTGAAAGATCAAGTTCTGCAAATAGACCACCCAGTCTGCCTTGTTGTTAGCGTGAAATTAAAATGAAGAGTACGATGGCTCTCTCACCTAGCACCCACACTAACCCAATTATGATTGCCAAGGCTACCCCCTTTCCAGGTATCAGAAATGGCACCAAAGCGATAGGGTACTCTGGAGATTGACTTGGAGTAAGTGAGTAGCACATCAGGAGGTGCGATGGTGTTGTGTGCAGTGTCCGGAAGAACAGGGGGTAGTGTTGTGTAGACACTAGCGTCCAGAGGCATGTGAGTATGGCAACCGTGTCTCCTGACACGCCGGGCGCAACCGAGTATGGCACTCTACCTCAGGGCGCACCTAACGTCACGAGCGCAAACTTACGATATCTTGTATCCTGACGCAACAGCCACGCATCTGATGCATTGTAATTTTTTGCTGATGAAGGCTATTGATGTCCATAGATACTTTCCCAACATGGGTTACTGGCCCCATGCTGCTTGGCTTCCCATCCGCCAGATAAATTTCTCTCAGTTTCTGAGCTCGTGTTGTCGGGATTCCGTGCTTCTCGCATATCTCCTGATCGATAAAATCTTCTGTTGCTCCCTAGTCAATCATTGCGTTGATTATGACTCTTTCCCTTTGGCCGTGAAGTCTAACATTCACCATAATCTGATTGTTTTTCGCTTTACAGTGTTTCTGTGTAGTTGAGTACCGCGTAGTAGTTTGCCAGAATCATGGGTTTCCGTTCGCGTCTCTCCCGCAGACTATCCCTTACTAGTGACTTTTTTGGTTTCCTGATTGTTCGGGTTCTCTCTCAACTTCCATTTCCCTGATCCTGGGTTTGGTTCCCCATGGTGGTCATCGTTGACTTTGTCCGTTTCTTTGCTCACTAGTATAATCTCGTCCGTCCCTTCCATTGTTGCAATCTTTTGCTCAGTGTTTTGGTTTTCCGCATTTGAGGCATAGCTGCTCTCTGAGTATTCTTCTGAAGTCGTTGTAAGGTAGCCTTCAGTTAGACTGCCTTTGTGTCGATTCGAGGACCTTTTGAACTCCTCTTTGGTCGTTGATGGTTGGCCTGAATGTGGTATCCTGATTTCTTTGTAGTTCGACAACGCGGTTCCATGTGTTTCTTTGCTGTATGCTGCTGACAAAATTCATGCGATATTCTTTTCAGATACCCCAGTTCGCAAGGTCTTTGATTTCGTCTGTTGCGTAATTGTCCTGTCGCCACCTGTCTTGTAGCGTACGATTGATTCCTTTGAGGAATATCTGTTGCATTGTTTGATCGTCCTAATCCGCCTCATCTGCTGTCAACCGGAATTCATTCCAGTAGTTGGTTATGTTTCGTTTCCCTTGAGTCATTTCCTCGATCTTGGTTCTTGCCGAGTTTTGCTCATCGACATCTCCGAACTGCCTTCGGAGGGCGTCCAGAAACCGGCTCCGGGTATCTCAGTTCTCCACTTTTCTTCCTTCTACATATGGTGGAATCCACTTTGCCGCCGCGTCCCTCCATATTGATTTTGTATATGTCACCTTTTCTGCGTCTGTGGGGATTCCTGTTGCCTCATAGTACAAGTTGCGTTGTGCTATAAAGGTTCCTAGTAATGCTTGTTCGCCTCTGAACTCCGGTGGTAGTTTAACTCGCAGTCCTGAAGGTTTCCCGGCGCGAACCAACTGTAGTATTTGTCGTAGTTGTTATTCCATAAATCCTGCCAAATGGATTGCCGGCGCAGAGCTGCCTGCTGGGGGGTTGCTTGGCCCGCCCTGTGCAGCTGGTCCTGGTGCTGACATTGTGTTGCTTCTTGTAATATCCGGTGATGCAGTTCCTTTATATCCTTCCGGGGTGGCAGATTTTGGTGATACCATGCTTCCGGCACTTGATGCTTCACATAATGGTGCAAGTGCTTCTCCTAAAGTCTCTGTGTCGAATACTGCTTCTGCTAGTGGGTCGTCGTGTAGTTCCAACGTCTTGTCTGTTTGTTAGGTGCTGCGATAGGAGGCCCAGAAATGTATCAATTCTTCCCTACCGGCAATACTTGCAGCAGGTAACACTTCCTTGTTCTCGCGAACTACTTCTGAAAGCCGAACACTCTGGTTCCAATCGTGTAGTTCAGAACGTACTAAGAGACGCTTCTCTTATTCGCCAGGAATCGTGATTTGTAATAATAACTTAAATTGATAGTATAAGAAAGTACTTAGATGGTTGCAGGAGGAACTAACTACTCCAGGGTTTTTGCTTTTGTTTTTCTTATATCAGGTATTCGTTGTTAGGTACAAGAACTCGCATGCAGCGCTAGCTATGGTGTAAACAAAACCATAATCCCAACCGCAAGTTACAAGAGGAAATCGATCACTAAAATCTCCGCGCACTAGGTCAGAAAACCGACCCCACACTTGAATAAGCTTATAAAAGTACCAAAAATAAACAAAATAAACCTCACCAGGAGTATCTGCGTGCCCAGGGCCAATTATCATTCAGCAAAATAAATTATCAACAAAAACGAACGGGAGAAGACGACCAAAGAGAATTCCCAGCACACTCGGGGGCGGGCGAGGAAGGAAGAACCACTGAAGAGGCCGGGGAGGGGTAAGAGGTAACCATATCTGGAGGATAGTTTATCTGCACATCTCTTATGAATGTGGATAGTGAGAGGAGTTGATCTTTATTGGACCAGAGGGAGGAATCCGCCTCGACTGACAAGACGCCGCTGGAGGAGGCCGGACCTGGAGTTGTGTGCAGAGGTGCAGGACAGGATCGCAGGGCTGAAGGTTTCGGGACCGTTGCCACACCTGAGGCAATCGGGAGGTCTCCCTCGCTCAAACCACCAGGGGTGGGCTGCAAGGTAGCTCTTCTGAGCCCTCATTTGGTGGATCCGCCCGCTGATGAACTTCCCTAGTCCCATGAACGGATAGGGAGAGAGGCCAAGGAGGAAGGAGTAGTAGCTGGCTGGTGGGGCTGTTGCGGCCAAGTCGGTGAGGGGTAGTGCCTTGGCCTGCCTTTGAGAGCTTTGTAAGCCGCCCTCATAGCATCATAGCTGGGGAGTGGGATATTCAAAGGGAGGAGGTGGGAAGCAGCAATGGGAG
This sequence comes from Tuber microsphaerosporum, assembly GCA_003521225.1. Taxonomy (NCBI): domain Eukaryota; kingdom Fungi; phylum Ascomycota; class Pezizomycetes; order Pezizales; family Tuberaceae; genus Tuber; species Tuber microsphaerosporum. The sequence continues at coordinate 2,010 of QOVD01002614.1, read as the reverse complement.
TGAAAGAAAGATAACCCAGCCGAGGAAGAGTGAGGTGTGCCAGAGCATCAATGGGGAGATACCTTCTGACAGGAGGGGTTGGTTGAGAAGTGCGCCAGTTCAGGAGCATGTAATTCAGCTGGAGATTGGTGCAGAGGGACCTGTGCGAGTCGGGGGCCCTAGCCCGAAGCAGGGAGGGGAAGGAGAGGCAGAGCCTAGCCACCGCAGGATTGATTAGGGGGGACGAGCACACAAGCCTTAGCCCTGTCAGTCTGCGACGGTGGGAGAAAACAACAGCGATGGGGGGGATGCAGCTTTGACCAGCAAGGATTGTTGTAACGGTGCCCCTGAAGCCGTTGGTAACCCATCATTGCACCTGGGGCCAGAAACAATCCTTATGCAGGACATGGTCTTGGAGAGGACGAACAGGTCAGCCTATTGAGGAGAATGGGAAGAAACAGAGACACCGCAAGGCGGTGGGTCAGCTGAGGGGACAGCCCGGACCCGTGTGAGGAGAGATGTCTGACCGAGGCGTAGGTAGCTTGAGCGAGGGCTAATCTTCTGGAGATGTAGAGGGTAGTGTCTGGGAGGGAGGCAAAGAACCAGTAGCCGAGCCATCTGATGCAGGACTTAGGAAAAAAAAAATTGGTAGTCCAAAGCGATGGGGGGTGGGGAGGGAGTGCCTGGAGGGTCCCTTTGGAAGAGGGTGCACCAATGTAGCAGCTCAGGCTTGGGAACGGAGAAGGAAACCTCGGTTTCTTCTGCCTGGCCCCTGATGAGTTTAAAAGTACTTTGAAGGAAACAAACATGGGAGCGATAAGAGGTCAAACCAACAGTAAGGGCAAAATGATCAACATAGGAGAGGCATACCCCTTTTGGGATGGGAACATGAAGAGGAGAAAAATAAATAACAAACAACAAAGGAGAGATTGGGGAACCTTGAGGAGTTCCCATGGAAACAGGGGAGAACACTTTTGGTACCCTTTGAAACAAGAGACGACACGAACATTGAGATAAGAAAGACCTGACCCAGGAAACCTATAATGGGGGGATAACCTTGGTTCTCAGGTAGTTTCTCAGTATAGAGGCATCCACGTTGTCGAAGCCGCCTTTGATGTCTAGGAAGAGGGACGAGACCTTAAGCCTCGGCCTCTGGAGAGTGGCGATGGTGTCGCCCATGGCTTCCCACTCATCGAAGGAGGACAGAAAGGGCAGGGAGCCGCAATGGTTGGTATGGAGTAGCACACTAGCTTGCCCAAGTCTGGCTAGTCTGGGGGCAACAATTCTTGCGAGAATTTGGAGACGGTTTGGAGGAGAACGATTATGCAGAAGGAGGCTGGGGTGTCGTAAGAGGCCTTGCTTGGTGTGTCAAGGATGTCCACGTTAGCTCGCTTCATGGAGGCAGGGTGTTAGCCGAAAGTTAGCAGGGGGGAGAGGAGATCACTAAGCAGGTGGGTGGCGACGAGGTGAACTCTTTTCCAGTAGGAGTAGGGTATGGTGTCAGGGCCGGGGGCCGAGGAGGCAGAGCATTTAGAGAGTGCTTTGGCTACCTCGTCGGCGGTCAGAGGGTCTAGCTTGTTAAAGGGGAGGAGGATGGAGGGGTGAGGAGGGGAGGGTCCAAGGGGGAAGAAGTGATTGAGTAGGGCTTGATTCATTTCAGTTGGGGTGTTAGTGCCAGGTAGAGAGGGAAATCTGGGAGGCGATGTGCATAGGGCCATTTTTTTGGCAGATCAGATGGAGCGGAGGGTGGCGGAGGCGAGCAACTGATGGCAATGGGCATTTTGGGCAGCCTTGATAGCATGGAAATATCCACCTTTGAATGCACCAGCTGCGGTGAGATCTTCCAATGCTCTCGAGTGTCTTGCTCTGCGTGATGCTGAATGAAATTGCTGGTAGAGTGTGGAAAGGAGTGGGGACCACCAGGGTGTGGCCCAATGATTGGGACGGGAGAGTGGGGTGTGAGAGGTTAGGTGGGAGGTGAGTGTTCCAAGGTGAAGGTGGAACAACGCCTCGAAGGAGTGGGGAGTAGGC
>QOVD01002613.1:3909-14532 GCA_003521225.1 Tuber microsphaerosporum | reverse complement strand
GGGGGGGAGGGGGGACCTTGGGTTCTTTGAGAAGGGGTTCCAGGGTTTCCCAATCAGTGAGGGTCAAGCGTGGGGTGGGAGTGGATGGTTTGGTCATAGGGTGAGCTAAGGTGATAGTAATGGGAACGTGATCAGACCTGGTGGAGGGGAGGGACGTGTCTCATGATTGGAAGAAGGAAGCCAAGTGACTAACCAGTGGATGGTTTTTCTATTTTTTTTTGTTTTTTTACTAGATTTAATTTGTTTACTAAGTAAGAACTAACTAGGAATGAAAGCCAACTAAAACCCCTAGGTATGAAAGCTAAAAACCTCAAGCTACTGTCTATCCCATTCACCCGATGCTAAAACCCTCTGACCCTGCCGGAAAACGTAACTACTTTGTGTAGAGGTAGAAATCAAAGTCTGGTAGTATGGGTAGAAACTATAAAGGAAACAAAAGGCGAGAAAACATTGAACGAAAAAACATTCCACAGAGGTGCAGCCCACCAAGAGAAAAACCAAAACGAGAGTGAGAAACCTATAAACCAACAAAGATGACTTCAAGCCCAGCATGAAAGACACCCCCAATACCAAACTGTAGGCTACACGATCGGACCTGAGCACACACCAGCGGTAATGATACCGTGACCATAAAGGGCGTCAACATGGGCTGAAGGAATCCCAGCGTGAGATCCGTACCACGAGCCGGCCCAGCCGAGATGTGGGGGGTAAGGAATTGCTCGGAGGGCCAAACGTAAAACGAGACCCGGAGGGGTGCATGCCCTGGGGGGCAGAGGCGCCAGGTATGAACCCCATACAACTAACCAGTTGCACTGCGACACACTCAGCCATGACAGATCCCAAGGCCAGAAGATCAGAAGGCACAGGGACTGAGAGGAGGAGTAGAGGCTTGAGCCACGCAAGAAGATGACCCTAGGGGAGGAGTGCCGAGTGGGGTGAGAGGAGCCACCTAGTAGTAGAGTACCAGCCCGGGAGCGGATTGTAGCTGTAACAGAGCAACTGGACGAAAACGAGACAAGGCAGGTAGCCGGAACCAGAGGAAAGGATGGCGGAAGGGTACACCCAATCAAGAAGTGCGAGACCGACCGACCCAAGCAAGATCACAGCTTTTCGAAGATGCCTACCGTACCAATCAGTGTTCCTCGGAGATACTGCTATACCAGGGAGCAGAGCTACCGGGGCCACTACTTCACCGATAGCCCGAACCTGCGGAAAGCCATTGACAAGAACTCGGTTGCCGACAATGTGCGAGCGCTGAGCGAGGGCAGCGAAGCGAAAGCAGGAAAGGACAGAGGAGCAACAGTGAACCCCCTAGAGACAGACTGGCCAAGAGCAATGCCATCAGAAGGGGAACGGAGGGGACAGGGGGGTTGTAGTGTCACCCTCCTAGGCAACTAGGACATCAGAAGAGGGGAGAGGGGTGTTAGGCACATTGGAAGCCCACATATGGAATACTGGAATCCAGCGCACAGATCTCTGAGCGCACAGACCCCTGTGCACAGACCTAAAAAATACGGCCATCATACCACTGCGTTTCCGAAATTTGCTAAATGATATAATCATTAGTATTATATCCAAAGGTCACGTGTTCAACCCTCACTGCCGTCATAGTGATTATTATTATGTTATTGTTGCAAATCAGTCTCTGTATTGTGATACAAAAGATGCGACCGGGAGGCTTTCACTGATTTCTAGATAGGAGCTGGCACTCTATTAGTAGGATGTCAAAACTGCAAAGTATAATCAGTTGGCCGAGAAGTTAGGCCGTTACAAAGTTTGGCCGACTGACATATGTACTTAGCTTCGTAAGGAGTAAGCATATCATTACTTGGCATGAGAAATCTTGATTAGAACATGACCGGAAGGAACGACTGGTATGATAGCGAGCCAGGCTGCATATACAGACTAAGTTCATACCGGGCAAAGATTGAATACAAGTAATTGGAAGGTCAATTAAGTTAGTAAACGATTTAGCTGAAGTGGTGTGTGAGTCTTTAGGGTCAAAGGATGTCCACACATTTCTAAAATCAAGACGATGTCTAGAAGGTACTTCGCTAGTAGAGGAGTAGGAAGTACTCTCGGAAATAGTATAAGTAGACAGGGTCTCGCCTGATACTTAGAAGTATCATCAAGTACCGGAGAAGAGATCTTATCAATATAAAAAGTTGTCATGCTACAAATCTCTATCTTACTCGATTATCCTTTTTATTACATCATTTACTTATCACAAGAGATAGTTACCCACACGCCTTGTTAGACATATCTCTGAAGACACCTATTCAGGCCATGTCCGATATTATAGTCCCACTATCGGCTACCCCTAACACTATATTGATAGTTCTCCCTGTTACCAAGGCTCATCTCAAATCACATGTCTTGCAAGAGCAAAACATTCCTCTTGACATATCAAAATATCTTTCCCCTCGAGACCTCTCATTATGGGCGGAGGAGAACCCATGGACACTTCAGGCGAAGACCCGCCAAGCCCCATGGAACGCATTACAGAAGCATCAGGCGCTTCCATTCACTCCAGCACTTAAGCCCCGATACACTCTGACATCGCACAAAGAGTAACTTGATCTTCCTATCCCGCACCAAGAACACTTGGGGCCCAAATAGCGGCTTCCGGATCTGGGAGAAGACAAGGATCCCGGAGACCAAGCAACAATGATGCATACCTACGCAGTCTAATGCAACAGGCTGCAAAGGCTGGACGACACTTAGAGGGACGAATTAACACCAATCAGGTAAAAATTGGCGTTCTTGCGGAGAAAGTACAACAACCAGTGTCAGAGATGGACGCCACTAGGGCGATGTGGCAGACAGAAAGCTATTGGATGCGGAGAAAATGGTGGCATTCGAAGGACTCATTATAGCTGTAGAAAATGCTACTTACACGAGACAAGAGGAGTTAGCCAGGATGGCTCAAGAAATAAAAGTGGCTAATGAGCAACAAAGTCGTCACGAGGCAGTAAGTTCCCAACTTCATGATAACATTGAAGAGCAGGGCGAAGCCTCGGCAACATGGGATTCTATACTTGAGCAAGAAGTATTAAAACTCAAAGCTCAACATGTGCAAGACATAGCAATACTCCAAAAAGTAGTTTCAGACCAAGCTGAAGGGCAGAAATCCTTCACAAATAAGCTGACCGCACAAATGGAACAGGTAATGAGATTTTTAGGGAATCTTCTACCAACCCCAACAACCACAGTCCCTGCCCAACCAGTCAAGGCGGCTCTACTGGTAGCGGAAGGAGTGGATAGAGTCCAGCGCTGGAGGCAGGAAAGGCAGAAACCAACCAGGCAAGACAAGGGGAAACAACTGGAAGAACCCCCTACAAACCAAAGAGATGATGGTGGTAACCAAGGACCACCAAGGCAACCACCAGGAGGAAATTACCCTGACACAAGTGACCATAACTCCGATGATGAGCAAGGTGGGAATAGGGGAAATGGCAGACCATCTTGGAAGCCCGAACGTGCAAACCCAACTGAACCACTGGTAGCCTTGTTAGCCAAGGCAATAGGAATTGCCATCGCCCATAGTGGCAAAAAACAAGCAGACGCACCCCCAACCTTCAGAACCTCAAACACCAAGACATTAAACTTTGGTTACTACAATGCGAGGACTACTTCAAAAGAAATCCACACCAGGTGGGAAACTGATAAAGAACGTATTCAGTACGCCTTAGTAAAAATTGAAGGAGAAGACGTGTCGGCATTCACCATAACCTAAGGAAAATGATGACCGGAGAAATGGGTCACCTCAAAGTGGAGGGTAACAAGTATTGGGAAGGCTTCAGAAATCAATGCGTCACCCATTTTACGCTCACCCATGAAGGTGAAAGTGCACTGGCACTAATGAAAAACGTCCAGTACAGGAATAACGTCGATAAGTATCTCCTCGATATGGAGAACTTAAACACGTATGTCCCCACAAGTGGGATGGCCTGGCGCCAGATGATGCAACGACAACTCCTAAGTGAAGCCTTGCGACGATTATCTACAGAGAATCCGCCAGTGATAGCGATTGGATGGCAGCGATAAGAGAAGTCACCAGGCGTGAGGAGACTTTTTTAGAGCAAGTTGCACTATGACATGACTATCCCACCGCAACCAAGTGCGATTCTGGTGGAAAAAGGAAAAGTGAGGAAAAAACTTCCAAACCTACGAAGCAACGAAAAACATATACCACTGAAGAAAAAGAGGAGTACAAAGCCAAGAAGGAGGCGAAAAGAAAAAACAAGGGGACTCCCACTCAGGGAAAAGTGGAGCATACAGATTGGTAAACGGCACATGGTGATATCAAAGAAGAGATTATTCAAGCATGAAAAGACAACCAACAGTGTACCCGTTGTGGAATGAATAACCACAAATGGACTGAATGCCGAAAGTCAATCCAGATTTCAGCAATAGAATCGAAGAAGCCTTATCATAAAAAAGCCCCCTTCCAGAAGTCGCGGCAATTGAAGGCCAGCCCTTCAACTCCTTTCCAACCAAGTCAATCAGCGGCTCCAAGTCAACAACAAACAGAAGAAGCACCCCGGGTCAATCAAAGAGAACGACGGATGGCATGGGACTTCAACAATTTGGAAATAACTTAAGTTGCTTCAGGCACCGATGGCGACGGCCGTCGGGTACTCGGACGAAGCCCTCCCTCCAAAATCACAATCAAAATAATAAGAGACTACAAAAGTAGTAATCTGGCGTAACCCTGAAGGCCTAAGAAAACAAAGCGGAGCGACGTGGGGAAAGGATTAACTAGTACCCAGAAGAAGAAAACGAGTTAGTATGAAGGTAAGGGAAGAATCCCTTAGTACAAGCAGTCCAACGAGGAACCCACAGAAAACTGTTCAAACCAACAGTCATTGGGAGAACAGGAATCGAAATTTTCCGAACAGCCCCGAAGTACATCCACCCAGACCAATGGGGTGAGTGACATGGCAGATGCGTCGAAGCAGCACTACGCTGTCCAACCGATACAGGGTCCGGCTGAATGTTAGGAGTAAGATACTGAGGATCCAGAATTACTCCCTAAGGTATAACCCAGCTTGAGACGGTACAAAACCAGTGGGATAGGCAAGCAGGTAAATACACTGGCAGTCTGGAGGGTTATGGGAATTCTGCAGCAAGGAGTAAAGACTGCTAGTAGTGGGCTGCCGAGTAACCGCGCTATTGACAGGTTTTAGTTTGTCTGAGGAGACTTTAAGAGTCGAAACTATGCAGGCGTGGTAACAAACCCCAAATACCTACGCTCGACCACGATAACAACACGAAAAAATATGACCATCTTGTCCATGGACAAACGTATACAATCCCAAATTCCCAAACCCACACATGACAACTGCCCGGAAGGGTCGGCATATATCAAAGCTGCAGGAAAACGAATACGCATCTCAGTACTTTTGCACTCAGGATCAAAGATATTTTTATTCAACAAAGTTGTAGTTGAACACTTCAACATACCATACAAAACACGTCAGAATACGCTACCTATTCTAGCCTTGGACAGGGAAATTAACCCCTAAGACGGTAAACACTTTACTCATCCCTTCCTCCTAGAAATTTGAAATAATAGCCACCGCTCAGATATATATTGCGAGGTAGTGGCAGCAGGCAAATACGACTTAATCATCCCGTTTGGATGGTGCCATAAGGAACACCTTATTGCAAATATTGCAGACCCAAAGAAGTGGGCATTCAACGAGCATTGTTGTCAAGAACATGTAGAAGATGAGGGAATAGGAGGAATGTTTGAATGGGACGAAACCGCAACTTACGACGAAGAAGCCCAATACAGTGGAAGAATAAAGCAAGTGAAAGATCCTAACTAAATACTCCTTGACATGCTACCACAACCCTATGAGAAATACAAGGAGCTATTCCTCACCTCAACGGTAGAAACCTTAGCAGGCCGACGAACATTCGATCATGCGATTGATCTTAAGCTAGGCGCTGAACCACCCTGGGGACCCATCTACCCTATGTCGGCATATCAGCTATACTTGTTCGCCAAGTACCTAAAACAGATGCTAAAGGAGGGAAAGATCGCCCACAGTCAGTCTCCAGTAGGTGGACTAATACTTTTTGTTCCGAAGCCAGATGGAAATCTGCGTCTATGTGTGGATTATCGGAACCTTAATAAATTAACGATCTTAAATAAATACCGCCTACAATTGATGGGAGAACTAAAAGATCGAGTGGCAGGGTCAAAAATATTCACCAAATTGGAGCTAAAAGAGAGTTACCATCTGTTGAGAATACGCAAAGGAGATGAATGGAAAATAGCGTTTCAAACCAGATATGGGCATTTCGAATACAAGGTAATGCCTTTCGGACTGGTCAATGCAGCTGCAACTTTCCAAGCCATAATGAACAAAATCCTACGAGAGTTTCTTGATTATGGAGTCGTAGTTTACTTAGACGACATTCTAATCTATTCTAAGACTGTGGAAGAACATGAGGAATTAGTAAGATAGGTCCTGGATAAACTACTGGAACACCGATTGGCAATATCAATCAAGAAATCAGTCTTTCAAGTGGAATCAATAGAATTCCTAGGTTAAATCGTCGCAACCAGTGGCGTCACAATGAGCAAACGAAAGGTGGACTCAATTAGGAACTGATGGCCACCGAGGTTGGTTAAAGAAGTTCAGATATTTATCGGATTTGCCAACTTTTATCGGCGATTCATCAAAGACTTCTCAAAAATCTGTACGCCTATCACGGAAACGCTAAAAGGAGAAAAATGTAAATTGTTTTGGGGGCCAAAACCGGATACTGCCTTTGAAGGACTCAAAAAACGATTTGCCACGGCACTAATCTTGGAACATTTTTACCCAGATTGAGAATCAGTTGTGGAAACATACGCAAGCGACCTTGCGCATGGCTGCGTTTTATCACAGTTTAAATAAAAAAGGCTTCACCCTGGGGTTTTCCATTCTAGGAAGTTAAACGACGCAGAACACAACTACGAGATCCACGACGGAGAATTACTCGCCATCTTTGAAGCTTTCAAGGAATAGGGTCATTATTTGGTAGGATCGGATAAGCCAATAACGGTCTACACTGACCATAAAAACTTGGAATATTTTCTGACTACCAAGATGTGGAGCCAGAGGCAGATAAGGTGGGCACAAACACTGGCGGATTATAATTTTAAGATTATTTACCGACCAGGGACAAGAGGAGGAAAGCCTGATGCACTAAGCTGACAGCCGGAGTACCGTCCTGTGGAGGGAGCTAAGCACAGCGAGCAGTCTATTTGAAAACCTGAGCACTTCGAATTAGCACTTATTTATGCCGAAGAAGAAGGCGAAGGATACATTTCAGGAATTGAACAACCGAAAATAGAACATAATTAGGGTAAAACGACTCTCCGCAAAAGCTAAACTTCCGACCAAAGGATTAAGGCTAGCAGCAGGCCACGACCGATACGTGATTCAGGAATTTACCATACCAGCCCAGGGTCAGGTATTGGCAGAAACGGAAATAGCGATTGGGCTACCAACAGGCACCTATGCAAGAAGTGCTGTGCGAAGCGGACTGGCCAGCAAAAAAGGTATCGCAATAACTGGGGGTGTGGTAGACACAGACTACACATGAGAAATAAAGCTAATTATGGTAAACCACAGTAGGGCTGATTGTCGGATTCAACCAGGTAACCAAATTGCGCAACTGATAATAGACAAAATTGACACATCAGACATGATGGAGATAGATTGCCTTCAGGATACGGAAAGATCGAACCAAGGATTCGGAAGTACCTATCTCTCCCTTAAGCGAACCATCGAGGTATCAGACTCACCACCCATGGTATGTTTCCTACAAGTGGAAAAAGGAAACAACGAATACTTCGATATCGAAGACATGGGGGGTCACCCACAGTTAACCCAAGAACATGTTATGATGTCAAACGCTATTTTATCCCAGGTAGAAATGAATGCGTTTAACAGAGACTTCATCACAGAAGTATTGGCAGCAGGAGGAAAGGGTGAGGAATGGATGAGTAGGCAGAAGGAACTCGACAGGTTGGAGGCTGAAGAGAAAGAACCACCCAAGAACTGGCATAAAAAAAAGGGGTTACTCTACTACAAGAACCGCTTGTATATTTCCAACAATGAAGCGCTACAAATGACAATCGCCAACTGATGCCACGCCTCGCGAGTAGCTCTGCATTTTGGACAAGAAAAAACAATGAAGATTGTCACCTGAGACTTCTACTGGAAAGGACTCACCCCTTGCTTAACGACTATATGAGGTCATTTGACGAATGTCAACACAATAAGTAGCCAAGACATGCAAAGTACGGGTTATTACAACCACTGCAAGTTCCTTTCGCCGCATGGACATCTATCTCCACATACTTTATTACCCACCTACCAGAATCCCAGTGATACACCTAGATGATGGTAGTAGTGGACCGATTCACAAAAATGGCCCATTTCATAGGCTTAGGAGAAAACGCAACCGCCAAGGATGTGGCAGATACTTTTGTACCAGAAGTTTGGAAACTTGGTGGGCTCCGCACCAAGATAATATCAGATATGTATGCTAAGTTCTCGGGGGAAGTTTGGGAATCTTTGTGCAAATCGCTAGGCATTAAACTCAAAATGTCAACATCTTACAACCCCCAGACCATCGGACAAACGGAAAGAACCAGGAAAACTTTGAAGTGTTATTTACGCAACTTCGTCAACTAGGATCAGGACGATTGGTATTAGCTGTTACCACTAGCAGAACATGCGTACAACAACTCCGCTAAAACTGCCCCTGGGGTATCCCCCTTTTACGCCAACTATTGGTTCCACCCCCACACGGAATGTCTGAAGGAATGAGAAGCTAAGAATGCAGGAACAGGACTCTATGCACACTGGATGCAGAATATACACCAACGGGCCAACACGGCATTGGAGAAAACTCGCGAAGATAGGGGCAGATATTATGACTGGAAAGCAAAACAGCAGCCAGAGATTAAAATTCGGGACTTAGTAAGGCTAAACGCAGAAAATATACCGAGTAACCAACGAAAAAAATAAGCCGGAAGCTTTACGGACCGATCAAAGGGTTGGAAGTTAAGAAGATCAACCGAGCCTTCATACTCGAAATCTCTCAGCGATGGAAAATATATCCTATGTTCCATATATTGTTACTGGAACCCTACTGAACCTCAATACGGGAGGCCAGGGAACAACCACCTACAGGACCTGAGTATGTTGAGGGAGATCTCGATTGGGAAGTGGAAAGAATAGTTAAAAGTGAGATAAATACTTACACTAGAAAGTTGGGAAGACGAAACCGAACGTTCAAGGAGCTCCGGCATTTTGTAAAATGCAAGGGATATGCGGAGGACGAGAATACTTGGGAACCCCCTGAAGGGTAAACAAACACTTAGGAGATGGTAGAAAGTTGTTATAGCCAGAACCCACATATACCGAGACTGGTGGTAGTTGAATAAATGAGGAGAGGTTTTCCTCATGTGGACAAGCAAACACAGGAGGTGTTTTACCCTCCTACTTCGAGTTCAAAAGGAAGTTAGATTGGATCTAGTTATATAAATAAAAGGTATTCGAGACGAAACCTTAAGGAGGGAGCTAGTGTTAGGCACATTGGAAGCCCAGAAATTGAATACTGGAATCCAGCGCACAGACCCCCGAGCGCACAGACAACTGCGCACAGACCTCAAAAATATGGCCATCATACCCCTGCGGTCCCGACATTGGCTTAACGGTACAATCATTCCTATTATATCCAAAGGTCACATGTTCAACCTGTACTGCTGTCATAGTTATTATTACTATGTGACGGTTGCAAATCATTCTCTGTATCTTGATACAAGAGATGTGACCGTGAGGGATTCGCTGATTTCTAGGTAGGAGCTGGCACTCTATTAGTACGATGTCAAAACTGCGAAGTTTAATGGGTTGGCAAAGAAGTTATACCGTTTCAAAGTTAAGCCGACCAACATATATACTTAGCTTCGTAAGAAGTACGCATATGAACATCCGGCATGAGAAATCTTGATCACCAGATAACCAGAAGGAACGACTGGTATGAACGCGAGCCAGGCTGCATCTACAGACTAAGTTCATACAGCGCACCGATTGAATGCAAGTAATTGGAAGGTCAATTAAGTTAGTAAACTATTTAGCTGAAGTGGTGTGCGAGTCTTCAGGGTCAAAGGATGTACGCACATTGCTAAAATCAAGCCGAAGTCTAGAAGGTACTTCGCTAGTAGAGGAGTAGGAAGTACTCTCGGAAATAGTATAAGTAGACAGGGTCTCGCCTGATACTTAGAAGTATCATCAAGTACCGGAGAAGTATCATCTAGCAGCGGAGAAGTGATCTTATCAATTTAAAAAGTTATCACGCTACAAATCCTTATCTTACTCAATTATGCTTTTTATTACATAATTTACTTCTCACGAGAGATAGTTTCCCACGAGCCTTCTTAGACCTATCTCCGAAGACACCTACTCAGGCCTTGTCCGATATTATAGTCCCACTATCGGCTACCACTAACAAAGGGGGTGTTGGTTGACGATGATGATTCTCATGGTGTTGAGATTTCAATCGTCTGAGGTGTAGAGGAAAAGCTTCGTGACTCACTCCTCAATACTTTTT
>QOVD01002609.1:0-19766 GCA_003521225.1 Tuber microsphaerosporum | reverse complement strand
GTCTATGGCTATCGATTGAGACATTAACTGGCGGAGAGAGTGAATATTCCGGTGTACTTGGCTCGACCTCATCACTCTGGCTTCTTGAGTTGCCCGAGATCTCACTCCCTAAGCCTATAGCTGGGGTGGCCTCATCGTCGGCATAGCGGCTTGCTCGTTGTCGGCCACGCGTCTTCTTCTGAATTGCCCCACGGCCTCTTCGCGTATTGCCGCGTGTAGAGTTTCCTCCGCGTGTTGATGATCTCCGTGGGGCCATGATCTCCGTGGGGCCATGATAACTATGGGTGTACTTGGCAGTAGGGTATGGGGGAAGAGTGGTTTGGGCAAGGTTTTCAGCGTTAGGAGTCTGAGAATGATAAAGAACGCGAGGTGCAGGAAGCGGGTTGTAGGAAGCGTGAAGTGTGGTGATCTGGTGTTCGAGACAATGGGAGATAGGATGTGTGTGAGAGGTCTGTGGTCTTGGGGTCTCTGAGCTATGACCCCGCTTTGGCCCGGCAACCGGAGATATGTTTTTCCACTAGAGCCTGCGAAGTGGTTCCTCCCGCATGTGGGATCCCTGATGCTTCGCCCGATTGGCCATGGGTTGTTCCAACCCTCCATGCAGTGTTGGGAATTGTCCATTTGAAAAAATGTCCATTTTTGTCTTTGAATTTGGTGGAAAATCCTGTGTCAAACGAAAGGTTTTGTCCTGGTATGATACTATATATTATCTACAGGTGTTGGGTTACCATGAGCACCAGCACCCCCCACTGCCATAATGGCCGAATATCGGGAATTTCATTCAACCTAGGCAAAGAGGTATTACAGGTGACTAAGTGTGAGAGGAATCATAGTATAATGCAACAACTCAGCGAGAGCTATTGCGAAGCGGGATCGCCCTTGGGTGGCGAAATGGGACCCCGGGGGCCTCCGAGAAGGAGAAGAAGAAAGTATTCCTTGCACTTTCTCCCGGGGATTCATTCCAAAGCCTGGTAGGTCAATGCTAGCCACAGAAGAAACCCCGTTCATAGTATCATCACCTTTGAATTTTACTATTTTCTTGATATCCCGTCTGCGTGCTGTGCTGTAGGAGGCCCCCGCCGCCATGATACTCCAAATCTCTTTCTCTTTGTTGGACTTTATTCAGATTCCTGGCTTGCCCGATATGCTTCTTCGGCACACTCGGAATAATTCTCCTATTGGCTTTAGAGCACCTCTGTGTAAGCGGTTCCTGCACATCTCTAAAAAAGAGCCTCTACGTATAGTACAGTCACACCCCGCTATCCCGGATCTCAACAATACGGATACCTCGCTGTCCCGTATGAAATCATGTGAATTTAGGAATTGTTTACAGCAAACCTGATCCGTTGTCTCGGATACCTCATTGCCCCGGACAGATTCTTCGGATTTTGGTCATCCGGAATAGCGGGCTGTGACTGTTATTATTCCGTTGGCCGCTGGCGACAGCAATAGGAAGATGGGGTTAAGGGCACGGTGTCTACCGCCAAGGCAACCACGGATATTATAAATACATACCCTACACCAACACCCTAGCCAACAACACAGCAATGTCTATCGAAACCCTACCTACGGAAACCTTACTCCAAATCACCAATCACCTTTTACCGCCCGATATCGCCTCCCTTCGCCTTGCGAGCCGATGCTTCTCAATCCTTCTCTCCCGTGAGATATTCTATAGTGCGATCCATGCGCCTCTCCTAAGGCTTCGCCAACGAGCGGTTTTTGAAGCGGCATTTCGTGGTGATAGGGAGCTGATACGAGAGCTTATCCAAGGTGGCATACTTAAGGTCACAGAGGATCTCTGCCTGCCGGAGTACTACCGACCGCTGATTCAGCAGGCAATATTTGAGGACCATTCTGCGAAGACTATTCAGACGTTGTTGGATTGTCTGGATAAAAAGGGTAACATTGAGGAGGCAGCAGAATATGCGTGGTTGTTGGGGAGGGAGAGTGTTGCAAATGTTTTGATCCGGTATTTGGGGTGAGATTGTTGGGTCGGTGCTGGGTAGTTGCTCAGTACTGTTATCCCCCCTTAGGTAGCCTTAATCTCCGTTGAATAGAATATCCATTAAACGGAGATTTTTTACCTAGTGGCTTTATTTGTTTGTTCTATGGATTAGAGGGTAGGGGAAGAAAGGAGCTACACATTATTAGAGTGGTATCTAACTCATTACACTGTACTCGAGTACCTGTTTCCTTTCAAAACGTGAGAATTTCCTTCGCAGCACCAATTCCGTTGCCGGCCTGTTTTCATGGGTTCCCGGTAAATCTATTAACTTCCATCGCCCATTTCCTGCCCAACAAACATGCCAATTCAGGATCCATCTATAGGTTCATTCCCTCTATTCGTTCAGTTAATATCAGTTGTATCATATCTTGTGAATAGTAGTCCGCGGTGTCGCCTATCGCTAGCGGACATATATTATAGAAGTTGACCGTAACCTCAAAGAACTCCTGTCCACCTTCTCAAGCAAGGGTCAATGTTATCCCGTCCCACCAAGCTCTCCAAATGCCACTAAATGATCACAATCAGTTCCTTTTACATACTATTCCATATACCGCAATACTAACTACATCTGTCATATACAGTCAGGATGAGATACCGAGCGGGTGATATAAAACCCTAACCTTGGTCCAATAAAGTTGTTCATTTTCAAAAGTGGTAAGTGGTCAAGGTGGCGTTGTGTGGTGTCAACTGCGAGGAGGGCTAGGTCTGGTAGACTCTACAACAAGTACACCTATGGCCCCTTAATACTAACCTTTACGCAATGGTAGAGCAGGATAGGTTGGTTGAATTGACTTACCTTAGGATTGTAAGACCGTTATATTGGCTGGGTGCCCCAGCAGCCATCAGAGATATTTACAAATAGAATTGTACAATTAGACAACCAAATTCTTCCCCTCGTTCGATTGACAAATGTGTCAATTTCACAAGCAATTATTTTACTCGTTCCATCTATGTAAACCATCCTAGATCGTGCAAAATACCACGCTTCAAGAATCAAGAGCCGATTTGGCTTTAGGGAGATAATTCTTGCTGTATAATGATAGTTCTCGCAATTAGGGTATGGTTTTATCCTATCATATCATAGATTTTAAGAAGATTGTTGATAACTTGGGGCTCTTTTCCTTAGATGTGGCAGGAGGGGGATGGACATGGGGTGTCACTCGGAATTCGTCCATTCCTGTAACATTAGCCTTACTAGATGTGGAGGGCTGGTTGATAAGTGTATGTGGTGCTGGGTCCTCATGCATACAATGGTAATGATTCGGTGAAAATTCTTCTCATAGTCTTAATAGTTGGTGTAAAATTATTGTTTTTGGGAGTCTAGGCTTGATCAGTAGTGTTGGGTGTAGGAATTAATAATTATAATTATGATAGTAAAAACGTTATCGGAGGACATTTTTTACTGGTTGTCTAGGAGGCTAGTTGAGTATCTCCATTATAGAGGTAGGTTCGGAGAAATTGTTGCACAGGAGGGAGTCGTAGAAGAAAAGCCTCTGATGCCGCCACGGTTAGGATTGGTGCTCTGGTAGATAAATAAATGAGAGCTCATGAGCAAGCCTGCAATTACAATTAGCGCAACATGCACTGGGTAGTTGAATGGATGAGGGCAGTCGAAAATTTGGGAGATGTATAGTATTATAGGCCAATATTACAAAAGTTTAGGTCACTTTCGCACTAGTTGACATAAATGTGAACGATGAAGATAGCTTAGATCGCCTGTACCCTTTACTTCTAGGGGTTTGAATGGATGGATAGTCATTCTCTGGCTGATGGAAAGATTTGAAGTGTTTTCGCACAAGCAAAGCTGGGAATTGTCAGTTTGAAAAATTGTCCCTTTTTGGTTGAATTGGGTGGAGAATCCTGTGTCGGACGAAAGGTGTTGTCCTGGTATTATACTGTACATTATGTACATATGTTGACTTATTATACGCGCCAGCATCCCCACTCCCACAATGGCCGAATATCGGGAATTCGATTCAACCCAGGCGAGGGGTTATCAGATGTGACAAAGTGCGAGAGGTATTATAGTAGGAAAAGCTACTCGGCAAGATTCTGCGTGCGGTGGGATTCCCCTTTGAGCGCGAAATCGGACCCCCGAAGGCCCCTGGGATGGAGAAAATGGTATTCCCAACACTTTCCTTCCGGGATTCATCACAAAGCCCGTTAGATCAATGCTAGTCACTGCAGAACCCCGTTCATGGTATCATCACTCTTGAATTTTACAATATATGTATATTATTCCGTTAACTGCTGGCAGCTTTGAAAAAATTTCAAGATTTAAATCATGGACCCTGAGGCTAAATTCATATCACAAACAAGATCTATACTTGATACCTCACCCCGCCTGATATAAACGGATAATGATTAGAAGCCAGCGCTGAAAACACAATACCTACAGTCAAAACAATCATAGATATTGTAAACACATACCCTACACTAACGCCCTAGCCAACAACACTCCAATCTCTATGGAAAATCTGCCTACAGAAGTCTTACTCCAAATTACCAGTCACCTCTTACCGCCCGATATCGCCTCCCTCCGCCTTACCAATCAGCCCTTTTCTATCCTTCTCTCCCGTGAGATATTCTACAGTGCCCTCCGGGCGCGCCCCCCAACATCTTGCCACCAAGCGATTTTTGAAGCGGCATTTCGTGGTGATAGGGCACTAATAGGAGAGCTTATCCGTCGTGGCATACTTAAGATCACAGGGCGTGCCTACCGACCGCTGATTGAGCAGGCAATATGTGAGTTCCATTCTCCCGAGACTATTCAGACGTTGTTGGAGTGTTTAGAGGAAAAGGGCGACATTGAGGAGGCGGCAGCATTTGCGCGGATGTTGGGGAGGGAGAGTGTTGTAGAGGTTTTGATTCGGTATTTGGGGTGAGGTTGGGGAGGGAGAGTGTTGTGGAGGTTTGGATTCGCTACTTAGGGTGAGATGGTTGGATGGGTGTTGGGGGTAGTCATGCAATATCTTCCCCTTAGGCAGCGGTAATCTCCGGCAGAGGGAATTTCTATTTTACGGAAGCTTTTTGCCGAGCAACTTTATTTGTTTGTTGTATGGTTTGGATGGTAGGAGAGGAAAGGAGCTACCATTCTAGTGGTATTATATCTAGCTCGCTGTAGATACCCGTTTTGTTTTCAAAACATGAGAATTTCCTTCGGGTCGCGGGTTCCCGGTAGATCTATTAACCTCCATCGCCTACCGTATCTCGCGACCGACAAGCATGCCGGTTCAGGATTCGTCCGTGGGCTCATTAGCCCTCCCCATGAGGCTTCAGGAAAATGCTCGCGTCATGGAGTTTTTGCCCTGTTTTTTCTCCTCCATGATAACCGTTCGTTGTGCAGAATATCCCTGTAGAAATATGAGTTAAAGAACGAAACCTGACTCAACTACCGATCGATGTGTGAGTGGCGCAAAGTAAGCATGTCTCGGCTACTCCTCGAAACTCTTATCGATAAGGGAAGACGGGATTGGTGGGCGGGGTGGGCGGGGTGGTTTGAAAGGGCGGAAAAATGTCTTAGTGCTAGTCTGCTTTGGATAGCGTGCAGTAATAATTGTTGCCTAAAGACAACACTTGGGTTTGGCGGGGTGGATCTTTTGTGGTCTTGTCGCGAGATTTTTATAGTAGCAGGAATTATCGGAGTTTTTAGGGAAGGGTGAAATTCGGGCTCTAAAGTTTGGGATGTGTGTTCTCCCTTTCTTTTTGTTTATTTTTCCCCTAACTTTCTGGGGGTAAAGGGGTGGATTTTTGAACCGGGAGAGAGGCACTCACCATATCCCTGTTAAACCGGTAATTTTGTACTTGTAAAGCGAAAAATTGTGAGGCTCAAATAATTAACAGGAATTGAGTGGGAACTTATGACTCGCTTGGTTTCCTTTGATCCTTGTCCCTGGCCAAGTGCCCCCCCCCTGCCCCCTGTGACTTCCCTTTCCATCCCACCGCGCATTGAGTCTACCTTCCATTTATCTCTCCCTCTTTCTCCCCTCCCCTCACTCCTCCCCACCCTTCCTCTTCACCTCGCGTCCTTGTGTAAAAATTTACCCACAAATATCCACCACCTCATTACTCTTCGCACTTTCACGATAAATTAAGGTTGGTTGCTGGCTTTTATTGATCCCATTTCGTCCTATCTTCTTCATCAAGAAACAAATCTTCCTCCCGGCATTTTCTTTCCTTATTACGCTACACCAGGTTCACCTCCCGATCCCTCTCTCTCTCTCTTCCTCCCACTCCCCTCATCGGGTTCTCCCCCGATTGCCCATTCCCAAAAGCCGTGTGAGCGTTTAATAACAATTGACTAGCAATGGCAACCCACAACCAACCCGTATCAAAAACCCCAGCGTTTATCAAGTACCCAAACACCTGGCAGTTTCCGGGTTTCAAGATGGAAGCTCTTAAAATCCGCTCGGGTGAACTTAGAACCCGGGGCCCTAAACTCGCTCTCCCTGCAAAAGCCGACTTTCGTGGAACCGTTAAAATCCACGGTGCCAATATCTCCCTGGTCTTCCGTGACTGTGACAACCTCGCTTCCGTGACTCTCCAATCGCGCAATAAAATCCTGACTCTGGATCCTGGAAAAAATGATAACAATGGTGCAGCAGAATTCCTTGCCGGCATCCCCCTTGACAGGCTCGCGCAGTCGGTTTTTGGAACCACGAAGGCCAGGTTCAAGACTTTGATTATCGCCGGGGAATTCGCGGGCAAGGATGTCCATAAGGGGGTCGGGATCGCCCAGTTGGAGAGATTCTTTATGGTGTTTAATATCTGTATTGATGACCTATGGCGAGACATGGATCGTCTCTTCGGCGTCGCTCTTCCGGAGTATCGCGTTTTCAACATCATGAACTACAAAGCTTTTAAGGTGACAATCAACCTGAATGCCGACACCACCGCTGTCGAACGCCAGATGATGGAATACACCCAGGAGGTTGCCAGTGCATGTCCGGTCGCCAAAGCCCTTGGCGGGAGTGGTCCCGGCGAGGGCATTGTCTGGACCATGCTTGTTCCCATCCGCCATCACCGTTCCAGAATCCTTGGGTTTAAGACCAAATCCGAGATCTTCCTGGCTACTGCATACGCCCCCCGAGCCCGCCCGACTACTCTCTCCGTGGCCCAAGAGCCCAAAGGGGTTGCGGATGAGTTTGTGAATTATGCCGTTGGCCAGCGTAGACTCGAGCAGGGCATTGAGTACATGGTGGAAATGGGCATCCCGTTGAAGGCAGAGAACGTCAGGAGCTTTACTAGATGGGTTACCAATGATACCCTCAAAGAGGAGGCAGAGCAGATGAAGGCTGTGAAAGCCCATCCCACTATGATTTGTGTCAAGATTGGAAATTTTGCCGGGGATTGGTTCAGCAAGTACCTCCAGCAGATTCATGCGGAGGGCAAGCACAACCAGAAACAGAGCCGCAGAGCTGTAGATTGATGCTTTTGTTTTTATCTTTTTGTTTCGTATTTGAGAAAAACTATCTTTTTTCTTCTTTTTTTGTCTTTTTGTTTTGCTCTAGCTTATCATGGAGCTAATTTCGCCGGGGAATAAAACTCTTAAGGAAATAAAGCAATTTTATACTTTTGCGCCTTTTTTTGATTAGTATCTGCTTGTTTGCTCTATAAATGTAACAGCGACCTGATAGTATTACCCCGTTATCACCATTATTTACTGTACAGTACTACGCCGATCTCTGTCTACACTTGAAACACGAAACCTATCCCCTTATTGACTTTCCCGCTTAGTGACATCCCCCGTTGTTAATGGCAAACTTCCGACTATTACCGCGCTACCTCTTTCCGTTGCCTTCGTTTAACTCAAGCGTTTTCCCCACCAAGTCACATTTATCAAGGGTTTCCACCGTCGCTAGCGCTTAAAGCGGAATGACGGTATGAGATGAGAATATATCGCTGAGGTAGGAATCGCGCTTAGACTTACTCCGCGTGAAATAACCCTAGCAACCAAAACCCAAGGATTATCACTACCCGCTACCGCGGGAGAAACTGCAAGTTACGGTAATGGATCCCGTTTGAGATAACTTGCCAAGGAAACTTTTCTTTTTTTAAGTTATCAGCGGAATACCGTAGGATACGAAGAAACCCCCCCCCGTAGAGCAAGTAAGGGGGGAGGAGTATTTTTATCTGGTCCCCCTTCTGATCACGAATGTCTCATCTACCGGTATTTCTACTTCTCAACCCCTTATCACCGGTGCTGCATAACTGATAGTCGATCTACTTTAGGATACTACCCCGAATTCTAGTATTATAAATGCCGGTTCGGAGATGCCAAGATAATAGAGTAATATTATTATATTATAATAGATTGAGCTATATAGCATTCTTGGTTCGAACTATTGCGAAAATTATAAAATACCGGTGTGGAAGGATCCCGTTGACCTACTTCTCTAGGATGGTGTGTCGAGCACGCTATTACGAGTGGGTGATATGCCTTCTTTGACCCACCTGCTATACCGTGAGATGAGAAGCTTGACTTGTTCCCGGATAGCTACGGTGTAACCCGCCCAATAGGCAATGAAGGAAACACACAAGAACGTACACCCAATAGAAGTGAAGTGGTGATTGAACTTATCGTTGGGAGGAGGGTGTGTGTGTTGCTTTTCTAACTAAGAAACATGAAGGTGGCTTATAAGAGGAAACCTCTACACGCCAAGCTATCTACTAGTGGGCAAGTCACAGTGGGAGAAAATTCTCCATGCGACTGCCAAACTACCCTATGCTATCGCCCTCGCTCACACCGGTACAGTATAGTACGGCAGGAGTGTTTTCTATAATATTTGTGCCTGCCTGCTTGAGGGAAGATTGATTACCTGACATCCCTATTTTCTTTTCTTTGTCTAGGCTCAGAGCTATTAATACCTTTTCTGCAACTTCTACTGTCTGAGGGATAGACTTTTTTCGAGATATTGGTCGAGAATAAATCGCTTATATCATATTATAATTACTTAAATGATATCATACTTTTGGAAAACGGAACTCTGTATGATAGATATTATACTAATGTTCTGACAAAATTGTGATGACTTTGCCCATATATAATACTATTGGAAAGTTTTTTTTTTTTTTGTGGGATTCAGAGGAGGGGTTTCAAACATGCCTTTTAAATTCGGACTATCATAATATGTAATCTGTGCTTACACAAGATGAGAGCTCGGGGTACAAGTATGATACCGCTTTATCTGGTTAAGCTCGTTTTCAGGCTAAAGGGGTCGAAAGAAAGTGTGGCGAAATATAATACATGAGCTTCTTTAAGCGGAGGGGTACGGTAGCCTTTGGGGGGTAAGATTTTGACAAATATTTACTGTATAATATGTCTGTATTTCCCACAGCTGCGGAACATTTACCGAACACCAATATATTTGTTCACGTCTGAATTTTGTTTTTTATTACCATACAACTCCCGAAACTGGGATTACGCCATATATGCCAGCCCAGTCACTAGTTCACTGCCCTCCTCCAACCCGGGTCCTACACTTCCCGCCGCCCTTAATATGACAGTAAGATAACGCGCCCTGAGCATCGACAACTTTGCGTGCGCGAAAACTAACCTCATTTTATCAGACTGGTAACTTCTGTTCCGAAAGGGGCAAGCATCCGCCACGGTTTTCAGCCATTTGGTGATGATGAAGTTAGTGTCGCGCTCCCACTATGGGGCCCCCGCTGATATTACATCGGCGATTAAGTCCTTCATGAAATCTTTCGAGCGGTCGCGGATCCCGGGGACCTCTTTCTCGAGAGCGTGGGAAGCGGCATCGGCATTCATAATCACCTCCCAAGCAGCGGTGGGAGTAACAAATGCACTGGGGTCTTCGTTCTCATTTATACCGGTTCCGCAGGAGAGCAGGTCTTGGTTTGCAAGATTGAGGGGTTGGAGGCGCTTGATAGGAGTGCTTAAGACTTCTGGGATTGTGTTGGCGAGGTGAGTGTTGTGGAGTTGATCCCAAGCGATGTATGGTGATGAGGCACCATGGGTCTCGATTATGTTTGCTCGGGCGAGATGGAAGTCTGGTGGGTGTATCACTGGCTCCGTGCCTTGGATTTGATAGAGATGGGCCTTGACGATAACCTCTGCGAAGTGCGCACTGCGGGCATAGGTGCATGTTGGTGGGGTGGCAATGTAGACGTCAACTGTGGCTAATGCTATAAACTCAAAGGCTGGAGCCGTGCCGCTCGTGTCGCCCCTCCTGGACTGGCTATGGCGCTCTGCGACTAGTCTTCGGAGCATGGAAAACTCAAGGAGCCCCCGACCAACCACCCGATCATTGAACTTTCCGAATACAGAATTTGCCCACACTCCATTCCCTTGGTTCACTACCAGTGAGCGCATCCCCGCATCCTCCGGGCTCTCGTTGGGTATCGCGAAAACGCCGGGGGTGTAATGCACCAACCTCCCCAAGACAGGATGCATCGCACTAGTGATAGCACCAACTCTTCCGCTCATGCTAATTTCACCAGTCGTGGGAGAATAGCTGTAGAGCTTCATCCCCGCCGCAACGCACAACAACCCAACTGTGATAACATCAACCTGGACCGGTGCAGCAGTAAGATCTTCCGGAACCCTATCCCCACTCTCCCACTTCCTCCCGAGCTTCTCTGGGAGAATGAATGGCGCCATATCCTGCACAGAAGAAGCCCAACACCCCTGTCCAGTCTTCCTCTCACCGCGCAGCTTGATCGCTTGTTCCAAGAGCCCCGTCGTCATTTCCGGCCTCACGAACACCGTGGGAGTGACGTTCAGTGAGGTGTACAATTCTAATGGGAGACAGAACGTTAAACCTTCGTAGGTCACGGTGAACCGGAATTGTCGCCAGTGCCAGTGACGCTTACCGCCGTTCGTGAGGTTCCCACTGATTATCCGGTCGCATTTGCGGATGGTGTAGCCCGTTGCTAGGAGTTGTTGGGTGAACTGAAGTCCCCTGACTAGGATGGCTATCAATGCCACTACAAGGGCTACTATCGGGATTAGATCCGCCACTCCTCCCCCAGTGGTCGTGGTCGTGATTGTGATTGTGGTGGTGATTGTGTTTGTGTTTGTGTGGTTCCTATGACGAGTTGGTATTTATTGGGCAGAACAAAAATGGGGCTTTATCGCATTTTAAGCAGAAGCTTTGGGTTTTCCAGTATTGGGGTGCACGAGTTGAAGCAACAATAGCATCAGGCTGCGGCAGAGAGCATTTGGGCTGAGGTGCTGGCGGGGGGGGGTCAGGGATGGTAAACTGCCTTGGCGCGGATGGGCTTGGGTCCCAATAGGTGGTTGATTGCGAGGTTGCCGATCGTGGATATAGTCCCCGGAAGGGTCGCGAGATTCTCGAGTTGCGAGAGTGGCAGCCCTCTCGGAGGGGAATTTTTCCCGTCATGGTATTCAATAATTATATCTCTAAGCTAAAGCCACATGGAATCACCACTGTTCCGTGGTATACGTTCCTTAGTACTAGTTTGCTGCACTTGTTCTATTGAATCTGTCGCACGGTCAGCCATGCTTTTAAATTTTGTGATACTTTTCTTGTTTTCTCTTGCTGTTTGCCTTGGTACTTGTATTGATTGAAGTTTCTCTTTTGGGGTAAGCTCCATCTTAAGTGCAGGCATTTATCCGTGTGTATATAATCACCCGTGACCCTTTGGGAGACGGTTTAGCTAACTTCCTGTAATCTATCATAAGACTACGGATTGAAATTTTTAAATTCCCCGAGAAATTTGATCCAGGGTTCCGAATAGTCCGACTGGTCAAGTCTTGGAGGCAAGACCAGACTGGTCAGTCCCGGCGATGTCAGTGACTGGACCTGACTAACTTCAATGGTCCAGGCTGGTCTGGACTTGGTCCCCGACTAGTCTTCATAAAAGTTGGTGTCGTCATATAATATCACTCACTAAGTGAACAGAAAGTATTTGATACTCGTGAATTTATTTTCACTGCCCCTAATCTAAGCAAGGTTCTATCTCTACTCTAATTCTCTTAAGAATGTACAGTATAATTTATGGAAACCATGAGTTTAATTAAGAAAATATTTATTTGAACGTAATATATCGTAATGAAAATAGTGAGAGAGGAATTTGGATTCTAATTCTGTCAAAGGGCCGTGCATATCCTATTGCTTGGCGGGCCTGGTCAGGCCAGTCCTGGTCAAGTCGGTCCCGATGATTCTGACTATCCAGTCGGTCTAATTTCCACCATTGGACTAGACTTGACTTTCGACCAGACTAGCTGGTCTAGACCAGTCTTCCGCAGACCATTCGGAACCCTGTTTTGGTTGCGTTGACTTGACATTTACCGGGAGTGTATTCCGGTTTCTGAATACCTGGTAAGTTGCGGTGAATCGCGATGATCGCTTCGCTGCCAGTTTATTTTTCATTCTATAATATCAAATAGATTGCGGTACAAGCGACACTAAGGACATGAAAAGCCTGTCTGCAGGGGCTACTTCCTATTCGCTCCATACTGTACTGCCTCTATGGCGGGTGGCTAGTAGGTGTCCGCTAAGTGCGATATAGTATGATACTATCCACCAAATCTTTTTTTCATAGTATTGCTAGTCTCTCTCGTTGGTACGGGCACGTAGTTGCCTATAATCTCCCCTTAGAGTCTCTGCGTTTCTTTTGTGCATTACTTTTCCTCTATCTAAGCGACATTCTACATTATATTATATATATTGTAAATTTTATCATTGAGGCGAGGTTGGGGAGAATGAGAGAGAGACAACAGTGGAAAAAAGAAGAGGAGTAGACAAGAATTTATAGCCAGGAGAAATTTAAATATAATGGGATGAAATCAATAAGCTATAGACCAGAACTTATAATGGTAGAGCCATTTCCCCTACAGTCGAGCTCTGCTGTATTTTGTAAACTAAATCCTATAAATCCTCACCCGGCTATAAAACCAAAACCCTAGGGAAGCTCAGGCGGGTGTGATGGCGGATAAGTGTATTCCCATATCATGGGTTTCCTTGACTTACAGCCGGGGGTGCCCAAGGACAGCCGCGTTGTGTAGCGTGCGACAGGACGGGAGGGATACGGTGCCATACTGGTTGTTTTCAGAAGGGGGCGCCCGTAAATCCTCAAATGGCGCTAGAGGTCACCGGCTTGTGAGACTGTAGCAGAGCTACTACCTCCTCATGGCCACCGCTAGCAGCGACCGAGAGCGGCGTTTGGCCGTAATTATCAGGCTTGTCGGGATTGACCTCTTCCCGTCCGAGTAGTATTTTCACCACTCCCTCGTGTCCTTCTCAAGTGGCATGCGAGAGCGGTGTTCGGCCGTCCTTGTCTGGCGTGTCTGGATTCACCTCTTCCCGTGCGAGTAGTATTTTCACCACTCCCTCGTGTCGTTCCCAAGCGGCACACGAGAGCGGTGTTTGGCCGTCCTTATCAGCCTTATCGGGATTGACCTCTTCCCGTTCGAGTAGTAATTTCACTACTCCCTCATGTCCATACTTAGCTGCAAACGAGAGCGGTGTTCGGCCATCCTTATTAGGCTCGTCGGGATTGACCTCTTCCAGTTCGAGCAGAAGTTTCGCCACTCTCTCGTGTCCATCCCAAGTGGCATGCGAGAGTGGTGTTAGGCCGCCCTAATCAGGCTTGTCGGGATCGACCCCTCCCCGTTTGAGTAGAATTTTCACCACTCCCTCGTGTCCAGTCCAAGCCGCATGCGAGAGTGGTGTTTGGTCGTAACACTCTGGCTCGTTGGGGTTGGCCCCTTCCCGTCCGAGTAGAATTTTCACCACTTCCTTATGTCCATTATGAGCAGCCCATCCAAGTGGTATGCAGCCAGAAAAGTCTCCTTCGTTGATGTCATCACATCCCACCTCTATCAAAGCAGTTACAAGTTCAGCAATCCCGAAAAACGATGCGCAGTGTAGTCCACTGAACGGAGAGTAAGTGCTCCAATCATTAGCATAGTCAGGATCTATGGGCTTTATAAGTAATCTAGTTGAAATCTCGCTGTAATTCCCCCTAAGTAGTTCCAGCGCAAGTGATCTCGCGCAGTCCGAGAGCTCCCTTTTTGCGTGGGCCCCCCAGTATATTGAACAATATTCTAGAAAGGGTGTGTTCTTGGTATCAGGAGAATCAACTGTCGGAAGGGCTTTGACCTGTTGGGAATTCAGATAGGTCAAGCAGATTTCTGCAATTTCAGAGTGTGGTCTACTGAGCAATATGTCGTGATGAGCTGAAAGATACTCCTGGAGAGTCAAGTGGACCAATCGCACAGTTGATGCCTCCTTATCGACAGTAATAAGCCCTTGACAGCAACTAACCAATGTCGACATCGAAGGGACGTTGCCAGTATTGAAATCCACGCAACCTATCTCAACTGCAAGGGCATGGCAGAGCTCATTCGCTTGCAGCGGCCGCTCGGCATGACTGACCCACATTAGCGCCGCCATTCCGAGTCTCGATTTATCCCCATCTTGCGCTTTTATCCGTTCGATCGTCGTACCATAAACATCTCCCAATCCCAATCCATCTATTGTTTTGCTTAACTTCTCTCGTCTCCGATAGATTGTCGATTCATGTATGATTGCCTCGATGTTTAAGGAAGCCAGTAGAAACCTAGATGCATATTAGCGGATAGTGCGGGGAAGGGGTTCCCAGTACCATTGCGCCTACGTACATTTCCGAAATATTTTCGGGAATCTTCTCCAGAATCTCTGCCATCAGACTCTCATCCATCGCATCTGGAGTTTCGTCTTCATCCAATTTAACACGCAGGTATCCGATGATATCATCTTTGCGGGGGCCTATAGATACACTTATCACTCGTCCAGGAAGCCGCTTCTCAATCTCGGCCCGAATATGAGGCCTTCCAGTGACGAATATTCGTGTGCGCGGGGACTTCTCGAGGATTTGTTTCAGCGAATTAAGGAGCTTGACTCTATGAACCGGTACACATTCGTCTAGAACGTCAATACATATAACTGCGCGGAGTGAGGATGTGATGGCCTGTAGCATCTTGATAATATCCGGAAGCCGCGGTTCCCGTCCACCAATGGCCAGTTTCTGTTCGTGAAAAGCCCGTGATATTGCCTCCGGAAGCCTTTCCATCCCGCGAACCACCTGTTTCACCAACAAACCCAGCATACTGGTCACCGACTGCTCCTTTCGATCTGCGAAGTCGAAGTAAAAACACGTAACGGCTGTGTCCTGTCCTCTGACCTGATCACACAACTTGTCCACTACCAGCGAACTGACATCACTGTTTGTTAGCACTAACTCTCTTTCTTCTTCCTCCCTAGAGAAATCCTCGTTACCTGATAAATGTCTTCCCGACCCCGGGATTTCCATAGTAAAACAAAACCTCACTACCGCCTCCATCTTCCCCACTCCGGTCATGCCAACTTTTAAATTCTTCAGTTTGTAGGAGCCATCCCCCACATTATCCATGCGGCGCTCTTGAATGTCTCTATGCCGTTTCTTGGGCTCCAGGGGTGATAGCTAGGCTAGGAGTTGAGATCGATCATCGGTAAAAGTGTAATTATTCAAGACATTAAACGAGTTCGTATTATTAGAGATGTTGGTACCATCTCCAGTAGTATATTGAGACATCTTCAGGTCTTTGCTGCGCGCACTGTGGGAGCGGAGTTATTGAGGATAGTGGGTTGGCGACACCCCTAGAGGCTGAAGAAAAGCGGGGGTCTGCTAATGTTAAAGCGGCACTGCAGATAGCACTAAGATATAGTAGCTAAGAAAAGTCCTGTTAAAACAGCCAAAGTGTGGAACCTACGCCCCGGCGGAGTTTAAGTACCGTATTTACTCTGTGAATTCGCTAGCTCCGAATATCCCTATAAATTGCGACATCAGCCCAAGTAAGTTTAACTTAACAAGTTAACAGAATTGCGAAAGCTTGTTAATAAGATCCAACACGGCTAAGCGACTTGACATACCGCGTCAGAAAAGCACTAATCTGTCTTAAGAACCGCGGTCTCTGAATCCAGAGATCTGCAGCCAGCGGAGATAGAGAATTCAAAGAGCAAATACGGTACCCTGAAAACTCTTGTCGCTTGCTAAGTCTGCAGGAGGCCGCCTGTTTCCGGATCTAGAGCAAGGAGCCTTGAAAACTGTTAGTGCTTTCCTGTGATGGATAATAACAACCGTCAGGACGTGTTAGATCTCATCAACTGGTTTAAGTATAGGGGCTGTATTGAGACAGTAGTTTATTTGTTTTATTGTTTATCTGGTCTATGAGTACTGTACAGTACTGTCGGATGTCTTTCGGGAATGGGTGTTCTTTTGCAGATATCGGCACTGAGGTTTATTGGGATTTTACAATAACTCAGAAGGAAAAAGGAAAATATAAGAGAAAGAAGTGTCAAACAACATCCACATGACAGGAAAATCCGAGTTCTCTTCTGCTTCTGCTTTCAATGTCCACAGACCCCCTTTACAGTATTCCACGGCATAGCAAGTCCACGGCATAGCGAGAACACCCATAACTTACAGATAATCCCTGTTCTATAAAAGTTGTACAATGTGGGTGTTCTCGCCTGGCTGTGGATTACTGTAATACAATAAACCCGGTAACAAGCGGTAGCAACGCTGGTGGGGAAACAACCACTCAAGCATACGAGGGCTTTCGCACTCAATTACCTGTCCTATGACACCTCCGGCGGTACTAGGCACTGCACTGTAAAGATGGCTCCCTAAGGCTATGTTTGGTTAACAGCTGAACGGACTGTCATACAGTACTAGGACAAAGTATTCGTCCGATGCCCTTTTTACACCAAAAGTGCCCATTTTCACCACCCTCTCTCATTGTGCAATGTCTATGAGAATCAGCGAAAATTTGTCCTTGCATTAGCAAACCCGTATATAACATGAAGAAGGTTATAGAATCCTTAAATATTACCAAGTGATGGAGAAAAGGTCGTTTAAGTATCTGTTATTGGTTGCCGTGTACTTTTTTGTATGGAGCCCCATACAAAAACTTAAGTCACTTTTACACTAGTTGACACGATCGTGAACACTGAAGACAGCCCTGATTCTCTACAGTTCTACTTGTAGAGGTTTGAATAGATAGTAATTCCGTAGCTAATGGAAAGATTTCAACCGTTTTTATATAAGCAGTGTTGAGAATTGTTTGTTTAAAAATGTCCATTTTTGGTGTAAAAAGGGCATCGGACGAGTATTTTTGCACCCGTACATTAACACCAAGTCCTGAAATTACGTTTTCTGAGCAAAAGCTAACCGAGTGTTGGGCAGACCATGATTCGAGCTGTTGGTTATCTCAAATTATGATTAATTTTGAAATATGCATGGTGTCTGGCTTGAGAGCAATTTCAAACCATGATTTGGGAAAATTTAAAAGTAAGATTTGAGAATGTCCGGCTATAGATTTTCCCATCGTATCAAGTATTTTGTTTCTTTACTCAAACTTCCCGTTTGGGTTGGCATTCTTCTTACTAAAGGCTTGAATGTTTTTGCTACCTGTAGTCATATACTATACTCGAGCACTCGTACCTTTAGACACTATGATACTCGTAATTGAATGCAAACACGAAGGATATTGCATGACACCAAGATATAAACAAAGGAACCTGAATTCCCGCGGTAGAAAATAACAACCGCCTTCACAAAAGTCGCTCAGTTAGGAGCCTAGTATATAGGGTTCCGAACGATCCGCGAAAGACTGGTCTGGACCAGCCAGTCCGGTCAACAGTCAAGTCTAGTCCAATGGCGAAAATTAGACTAACAGAACAGTCGTGGTTGTTGGAACTGACTGGACCGGGCTTAGTTAGACTGGTGGACTGGGCAAAAACCGAGTGATAGATGGTGCATCGGCTTATGCCTTATCCGCTAAATGGTAACAGCCAAATCACGAATATCAAGGGTGAGAAGCAAAATGAAACCCCAAGACTAAAGCAGCAGAACATTCAAACAAAGATTTTCTTAATTAAACTCATTGCTTTCATGGAGTATACTGTAGAATCTCATGAGAGTCGCTTAGATTGGGGGCGGTGAAAATAGATTCACAAGTGTCAAAGCTTTTCGGAGCGCTAAGTGAGTGATAATACATGATTACATCATCTTTTATAAAGACTCGTCTAAGACCAGTCCAAGCCAGACCGGACCAGCTGAGTTAGTCAAGTCCAGTCATTGACATCAGTAGAACTGGTCAGTCGCGTCCTGCCTCCAAGACTTGGCCGGTCGGACTATTCGGAACCCTGCTAGTATATCATATTATGATAGTATAAATTAATTTTTACGGTTTGCCTAGGTATAGGCGCCTGGAGATGCGGGCTCCTACTAGGGGTCTCTGTGTTTAGCGGTCGGGTGGTAAGGAGCACGGTTGAGACAGCTTGTGGACCCTCTGGGGGTAACTCTGGAAAATCACAGATTAGACTTCACTGATCACTACTGCGCCAGAGACTCAAAGATTATATGACCATTACCTGCTACTGTGTGAGACTACAAGTAGACCTCATTAGAGGTGATTTGCGAAGCAAACTTTGCTTTTTCCGAAGTGATGGGTGGAATGGTGTAGGAAGATATTCCCCGGGAGAGTATGTAAGCAATAAGGAATGCCCAAGGGATCCCCGCTTTAGAGAAAGTTTCGCAAATGCAAATATTGTAGTGGTATAAATGCTAAACTGATAGCCAGAAAGGTTGTGCTATAGGCGGCCAGCGGGGTGGTATAGGATGGTGTAGCGTCGGTTAGAGCGCGGAGGTTAGGGCTGTGGAGTGGAGTTTCTTGGTTTTTCCATCGTTTGCTGTATCATACTTGTAATTTTCTGACGTTCATAAAAACGACCGGGTCCACATGATCCCGCATAAGCCAAGATATGCAAGATAGCCCAATAAGATTGATAGCAACAACGCACAAAAGCTAGGATTGCAGTTGTGTTCACAAATGTCAGGACATTACGAGTACTGGAACTTCGTTGCTTAAAGGGAGTAGACAATCGCCAACGCGTTGGGAGCTATTCTAAAGGAGCTTGTTGGCTAGGGACATAATAATTCACCCACGCGAAGCGTTTTAAGTAGGGCAAAGGAGATTTACGGTGGGCTCCTCCTGGCGGATTTAATGCTGAGGTTAAGGATGGCTATTTCTTCATTGCCCAAAGTTTTCATCATATCAATGTTCTCGACGGATTCCCGCGGAAGCGTCTATCAGAGCTTCCTGGGCCACTGAGAGATCACCTAAGGCAAGAATATTCCTCACTTGGAGGCCCATATGAGATGAGTTTCCCCGCTTAGCACAAGACTCCGGGGCCGGCACAGTGGACTCCATATTACCGGCAGCCACATCAGCTATCTACATCAAGTGGGAATGATTACTGTTTCGACTATATAGGAAATTATTCACTTTTTTGTTTGAAATAGCTCGTGGGAGCTTGTAAGTATTGAGTGTATGGTAAATATAAAAATAGATTTAGTTATTGGAAAGTTATCTCAGACTAGCATTAGTTACGAGCGATGGTTTGATGGTTTGATAGTGCGTGCTATTGTTTATTTTTGTTATAAGGGGTTATTGAAG
Organism: Tuber microsphaerosporum; assembly: GCA_003521225.1. Taxonomy (NCBI): domain Eukaryota; kingdom Fungi; phylum Ascomycota; class Pezizomycetes; order Pezizales; family Tuberaceae; genus Tuber; species Tuber microsphaerosporum. Next base: position 288 of record QOVD01002609.1, on the reverse strand, counting down.
TTCATTTTGTTCAATTGCGCCTTGTGGGCCATACTTTAGGGTTCTGGCCACTATTTTCCTGTACTTTACGAATAAATCCAAGGTTCACCAAAAAAAAAACCAAGATCAGGGATCGGATGGAGGGGTGATCTCCCTTCGCTTATCCGTTATTTTGTCGAGTCATTTCCAACAAAACAACTGCTAATGCATACCCAAATTGAAGAAGAAGGGTCAATTTTTTTGGATGGAGGGTTGGAACAACCCATGGCCAATCGGGCGAAGCATCAGGGATCCCACATGCGGGAGGAA
>QOVD01002608.1:0-13931 GCA_003521225.1 Tuber microsphaerosporum | reverse complement strand
ACGGGCATGAAGGGATAGTCAAGCTGCTACTGGGACGGGAAGATGTCGACCCCAATCTCCCAGCTGATAATGATCGAACACCACTCGCATGCGCTGCTATCGATGGACACGAAGAGGTGGTCAAGCTACTGCTAGAACGGGAAGATGTCGACCCCAATCGCCCAGAAGATGATGGGACAACACCACTCGGATGTGCCGCTATCAACGGGCATGAAGGGATAGTCAAGCTGCTACTGGGACGGGAAGATGTCGACCCCAATATCCCAAAAGAGGATGGGACAACACCACTCGGATGCGCCGCTATCAACGGGTATGAAGGGATAGTCAAGCTGCTACTGGGACGGGAAGATGTAGACCCCAATCTCCCAGAAGAGGATGGGACAACACCACTCGGACGTGCCGCTATCAACGGGCATGAAGGGATAGTCAAGCTGCTACTGGGACGGGAAGATGTCGACCCCAATCTCCCAGCTGATAATGATCGAACACCGCTCGCATGCGCCGCTATCGATGGACACGAAGAGGTGGTCAAGCTACTGCTAGAACGGGAAGATGTTAACCCTAATCGCCCAGAAGATGATGGAACAACACCACTCGGATGTGCCGCTATCAACGGGCATGAAGGGATAGTCAAGCTACTACTGAGACGAAAAGATGTCGACTCCAATCTCCCAGATAAACAGGGCCGTACACCACTCTCTCACGCTACTAGGAGGGGACACGGAGGAATAGTGAAGCTACTACAAACCCTGAAGTCCGTGGGAAGCGCAGAAACTCAGCGGTCACATCCGCTGTGAACGACCTAGGCCGAAGTACGTAGGGCCCCAAGACAGTCAATATAAACCCCCCTCAAATCGCCCAAGACCCTCCTTTTTCCAGCGCTAGCCTCGCCCAACCTCGGAGAGCCTAGCACACACTGTTTCAGCCATCATCACCTCCTCTTTCCCTTACATGTCCTTTATGTCAGCCCTATAGCATGATCTTAAAATTCTCCACCACCGCCATTGGAGGAAATCCCACACGTATGTAGCCATACCCACCCGAAACCTCCGGATGTTTGCTAACATTTATGAGCCAAGGCTCACGAGTTTCTGTACTAGTACATTGTGTTTGGCACACACCAATTGGAGCACTATTTCATTTCTTAGCTTCGTCTTGGTTACCTTTCCCCAGTCGAATAGATCCCTTGTTACAAAATCTCCTTTTCTTTCCCCATCTTTTTTCCCCTATCTATTTCCTCGTTTTCCTTGCTAGCGACAGATGGATAGATGGACCGGTAGATAAACTCCACATAGACTTCTTTTTCGGATATATCAGGACCTAGCGTAAGGGTTCCCGGAGCCACCCTGAACAAGAGAATCGTCCCTAGACATTGTGATTTCATGATATCATTCCCGACGTCAATTCGCGCTTGAACCACTCCATCCACACGCAACAAATAATTTTCCTGCTATGCTACTGAACCACCTCCGAATTCCTCCCGGGATAGATGCTAGATTGAGGCCACCTTACCCCCAGGTGGGTTATCTCCAGCCAAGCAGTGCTCAAGCAGAACCATTGAATTTGCGCGAAGGCAGCAGCCTGATAGACTATAATCACACACCAGCCTCTCAAGCTCATCACTACAGACAGATACCCCGGAAGTTCGAGCAATCCATAGAGTTTGGACATAAGCTTTAGTTGTCGGCAGAAGTATGGAAAGCACGAGTAGTGGGGTAGGGGGGGGTTTATCACGTTACACAGCGCTACCTTTGTCCTTGTATCATAGTTGTGTATGTTATGCTTGGCAGGGACGACCACTGCGATGCGGCCTACGTCGTACAACCGGTTGGCCTTAAATTATTAGTTCTCATACCATAATGCCTCATCCAGTAGCCAACGGCCAATTAAACTCCCCCTCGGCCAGATCACTTTCAGACTTAACTTGCCACTAGCTCAGCCAACGGACTCTGATACTTGCGTATTGCAAAAAGTTTCCGGAAATGTGGAGCTTGGGCTTGGCATTGTTTCTAACTTAGCGCCAAGCCAATGTCCACATATCCGGAAACTTTTGCAATGCAATACGCAAGTACTGTTGACGATAACCCGCCGCGCGGCGCCATAGCGGACCATATTGTCCCACTGACTGTGATGGCACAAGCTGTGAAACCGGAAGTCTGTAGTCTCCCCCACTTTGGGGGGTTTTTTTTCCTTCGGTACTACGAGTAGGATTCCAATCCGCTGCCCTGCTACCCCTCGAGCCCATTGCCCCCGGCAAATGGAAGAAAGTAAGAAAGTCGGGAAAGCAAACAGGAACAAGGTAGAAAATAACTAGGGAAACAAGCCTGTCACACGATACTACTTACCTCTCTATCATGAGAAGTGAATGTCGTGGAAAAAGCACCTTACAAAACTTGCATCGACAGCAAGAAACGCTGATCCAACTCATTTCCCATCAGGAGGTTCATCATATACCCTACAATACACTCCCGAACCGTCGAAAGATTCACGACGTGATACCCCAAGAGTACTAAATGCTTGGAGTTTCACGTATAGTAGTGTCTCGCATAAATTATTTCATGATTTACACTTTTTTCATCACTTTTCCCTCCTGTTGAAAACACTGCTTTCTATAATACGAGTAGTCTCGTGGGCTCCCAACCAATCAATAGTAATCATAGAATGAAGTATAAACTCGGACAAGGCGCTCTTTCCCACAGTCCAATTGGTCTAAATTACAGGTCGATTTTGTGGAAACGTCAGCGTAGCCACTATTTGCCGCATGCTCTACCCAATATTGATCTCGTTCTTCCCGAGGGTAGCATAGGGTTGAAATATTTGTCGAGTCCGTTGAGCAACCCAAGTTTAAACCACCACGTCAAACGCCACCTAGTCAAGAATTGAATAAAGCTTGGAAGGCTTACTTTATGGGGAGGGTAGCTCAGCGTGAACCTCTGGGTGGAGAAGGGTCTGTTGGGTTTGAGTGAATCATAATTATTATTAGATGCCTACTAGTAGAGGAACAGCAAAGCGAAAGAGCGAGTGCCAGAAGCAAAAGTCTAGGAGTAGTAGCAGGCTTAGATAAGCCTCCCATCCTATTGCTCAGAATGTCACCTTTTGTGCTTGAGAAAACTAGCAAGTTTAAATGATAGGATTCACAGTTAACTTAGAGGAAGCGTAGAGGAGCTTGCCTCGTTCCAAGAGCTGGTAATGGCTAATGGGCGTGATCTTGGAACAAGTACTTTAGTTGCCGGGAGCGCTTGTCGTTCACCCTACCCTCTAGCTTTAGGTTCACGCATGTCTCCCTGTTTAATAATATCGTAAAAAGAGGAAAATCAATTAATAATTAATTACGGAACCCGCCCGGCCGAGCAAACCATCACTCCGCTCGGCTACCTGTACGTTAGGCTACACTCCCTATCCGACAAGCTCAAGGGGCTCCCCGTGCACAATACGGTAGCAGTATTCCCTAAACAATAATTAGTCATCATAAGCAGAACAAATCCACTAGGTATTCACCTTCAATCCTACTACCCCCAGTGCTCAATGCGGCATATGCAATCAACCAGAATCGAGTACTTCTTCAACCATAACTCTGCGTCTCGATCCATACCGTCAAACAATGCATCCATCTTGCGCGCCATCTAAAATACACCGTCGTAGCTCAGCATTTGCCAGGTCTCTCCAGTTGTAACAAATCCGTACACCTCCCAAGCACCATTTCTGTCTCTCATGTCCTTCATCGTTAACAGACACTGCTTCACTGCCTCTCTAACAAAAGATCCCTTTGCCCTAATGACAAGAACAAGCCTTCCTCCATCCACCAAAATAAGATTAATCGCAAGATAATCCTCACGGTCACCCGTCTCCGACTCCTCAGAAAGGATCTCTTTATCTCTACGTAAGCATACTTTGCGTCCCGTCTTGCGCTGGAAATGAGAAAAAAAATAGGGTAAAGGATGAAGCAGATCAAGTCTTTGGTGTTGGCTACCCCGAAGTCCGGACTCCCTTCGTGGGATAGTCTTCGGCGCGAAGAAGCCACTTTCAACGATTTCAAGTAACCTGTATTGCTCCAACATTGTCTCAATTGGAATTGCGTCATGATCAAGCGAATCAAGCGAATCAAGCGAACCAAGCGTGATGCCTAGTCTCTCCTAGGCTTCTTTTCTTGAATGGTCTTCGAATATGAAATCCTATCCTTGGCGTTGGCCCTTTCCCTTCCGGCTCGGTGTTGTCATCAGCCATTGTGATTGTTCGTCGGAGGGGTCTAGGGCAAAAATCGTGCTTTCGTAGGCATTCGTAGATGTCCGCCCGTTGTGTCGGTCGCTTGTAGAGTCGTTTGATCCGGGTTGCTGAATCGAAAAATTGAAGGTTGAAGGGACCTTCGTCATTTCTCAACAAACTTCTAAACAAAAACACAACAGTGGCCAAGCCCCACGCCACCCGGCTCTTTGCCTCTGCGCCACACTACTGCGTCATCGTTGAGCCAAGCTTGCACTACTCGAGTACTACTACCGTGGTGCGAGTGCCGTCTCTTGTGTTGCACCAACATTTCTATGATAGCTGATTTCCCTAAGACACGATATATTTGTCGCGCCATATTGAGAGTGATCAGAATTACAGGTATTCATGGCTTAGTGATGCCATTATATGTATGTTATTTGGTAAAAATGCAGTATAAGAGGAGAAAGAGAAAAGAAAAAAGCAACAAGAAGCGAATTTGTAAAACAGGCCCATGAACGCACTTAGCTTCCCCACTAACAAAAAATTTAAACACTAACTCCCATAATTAAAGTACCTCCCCTTCCCAATCTATCCCATCAACGACCCCCTCAACCTCCTCTCCCCAGCGCCTCTTAATCGCCGCAATACACTGCTTAGCGCCAGTGCCCACAACACCTTGCAACTCGCTCAGCCATCCAATCCACTTCGCCATAGCTTCTCCAGCAACACCCTCGATCCACCGCACTTCCCCGGGCAGCATCGCGAGCGCTAGTAAATCCCCCGACCCCAAAAAGCCCAACTTTCGCAGCCCATCCATCCAGCCCTCCTCCCCGCCCCTCGCGAGCAAGATCCCTTGAATAACGTAATTCCGTATCGACCCCTTCCGCGCTTCCTCCGTCCCCTCACCCCGACTGAGTGCGATAACGTAGCGCGAGGCAACGGTATGCAGAATCTTCTTCCAAACGACCTTTGTAATCTCCGGCTGCCCGAGGGTCTTATCGTGCGTGCGTGCGAGCTTCGTCATGAGGACGAAGCCCTCCATCGGGTACTTCCACGCGAGGCTGTCTTCGCCCTTTTTCGGCCGCAGGAGCACATCCGTTACCCATGCGCCTACGGGTCCCTTGTGTTCGTCGCCAGTGACTTTAACTTCTCTCAGGATAGTGTCCCGCACGAAGGTTAGGGCTGCACGGCGTTGGCGATTCTCCTCGCTGCCGTCTTGCGCGGACCAGGTTTTTTCGAGGCAGTTTTCGAGCACCGCTAGGAATAGGACTGGGAGGAGAGGGGAGGAGGGGTTGTCCGGTGTACTGAGGGCCGAGTGCAGGACGCTGCGCCAGAGTGCGGAATTGCGGGTCCAGGAGACGAGCGGGAGTGTTGCGGTGGCAGGTTCTCGCAGTGGGGTCTCACGCTGCGCGACGAGGAGGGTGCTGCAGTCGTAGCAGCACATCCAGCTTGATACCACATCGTTATATGGGGCGGAGCCGAGGGAAAGGGGGAAGAGGAGAGGTGGCGGAGGGGATGGAGCTCGGGTGGTCGGGCGCTTGAACAGGATAGAGAGGAGGGTGTCTGATTCGAAGCAGAGACTGCATTCACCTAGGAATGCGCCGGTGGTGTCCAGCGCTGCTGGCGGAGTGGGTTGGCGGGGAGGTAGTGGAGCGGGAAAATGGGTGTCAGGGGGTCTCGATGTGGGTGCAATCGGGGATGCGGAAGTTAATGTTGCACTGCTGAAACCGCTGCGGGTGCTACGGTTCAGAGATTCGAGAGCGGCCCCAATTGTGGCGTCTCTCGAACTCCTTACAGCAGAGGGAGGAGGGAAGTAGCGCTGCTGTTGCTGTTGCCGCAGCTGGAATTGGTGTGGCAGCTGGAATTGTTGTTGCTGTCGCTGTTGCTGTAGTTGGAATTGTTGTTGTCGCTGTGATTCCTGTAGCTGTGAACTATTTCTCCTATAAGCATGAGCTTCGCGGAGTTGCGCTCTTAGCACATCAACATTCGTTCCACCTCCACCGCCCCCACCGCCCCTGCCGATATGCGCTCCCTGCAGAGCCTGTGTAAGCTGTTGCACAGACTGCGCTGCCCTCCCATCTATCACCCCGCCCGCAGCCGGTGGGGACCCAAACGCGGGAGTCTGATTTCTTTGCAACCAACTCCTCGCACTTCCGCTTTGTCCCTGAGCTTGCGCGTTCAAAAGAATGCTCTGCAAATGGTTCTGGTTCCCCAATAACTCTGTGACCTGCGCATCGCTAAGGTCCGTATTAAAAAGTGTGCTAAAATTTACCCTGAGGCCATCCGACAACGCAATTTCCTCCGGCGACAACTCCAACGGCGGGGGTATGACCAAGCCCTGGAACGCGGTGCTTGAGTCGATAGTAGGTAAGTCAAACCAAGTAGTATTATCGCCAAGCACCACCGGCTCGCCGCCGACCGTGCCAAGTCCTTCAAAACACCCCTTCGCAGCAAGCACGTAGCAGCGGCCATGGAGTTGTACATCCTGGTATAGCAAAGCAGAATGCGGCACCGCCGCGAATGGCGACAAGCCAACGGAAATGTTGCACCGCGCGGGCATCGACCCATCAGTGCTCCCGAAAACCACTACCACAACGGGGACTCCGTGCATTCGTTCCTGTGCTAATTGAGTCGAGAACCGCCGCACCTCCCATTCATCAATGTCCCCATCCGTCAACAGGAACCAGACCCCCGACGAGCGCAGCGCCGCCAAGTGCGGTCGCGAGAGCAGCAATGAAACGGGATTAGTACCCCCGCGGGACTCTAAAGAACGGAGATTCGTCAGCGCGCATGGAGCCTCAGCATGGTGGTTCCAGGGCAGGATGTGTACGTTTCGCTGGCTCGCCTGGAGGATTTGCTGGATTATGCCGGACATGAATTCTGTCTCTGTCCTGAGGATTCGGCCGGCAGTGGAGCCGCTGACGTCGACTGCGAGGGTGATGCTGCATTGGGAGAATGGGTGGGGAGATGTAGGCCGCGGTGGAGGGGGTTGGGTTGAAATTGGGGAGCTTGGAGCTGGAGCTGGAGCTGGTGAATGAAATCCTCGAAATCCTTGTTGCGATTGTGGGTTCGGTGGTGTGGCCCTCGGAGCTGGAAATTGTCCTCCCCAATTGCCCGCTGGACGCTGCGAATTCGGGATGTTCCCGCCTGTCTGAAATACGGGTGGTAGATTCGCCCAGGGCGCAGGCCCAACATTAGACGAGGAATTGTTATTGCTGCTGCCATTGTTGTTGTTGTTGCCGATATTGCCGCCATTAAATCGGTGTGGACCTAGACCCGGCGGGAGCGGGCTCAAGAGCGGGTTGTAGGCATCCCCCGATACAACTGTTGCTGGATTCTGCTGCTGCGACTGAGGCCACCATTGACTGCCAGGCGTAAATGCCCTCGGACTTTGTGGAGTATTTGCCCCTTCACCCCCGCCCGGCAACTGTGAGTAGTACTGCTGATGTGACATCTCTTTGTAGTTGTCGATGGAAGGCTTCCTCTCGTTCTTCTTCACAACTTTACTACAAAACGTACTAACTTCCGTCGGCTCAGCGCAGTAGTATATCTAACTTGTACACTATTTTTCTCTTCTCTTCACTCCACTTCACTTTCTCCCCCGGTGGCTCCTCTATCTGGAGAACGATGCAAGGACGACGAGTGCGGGGGATTTTATAACGAGGGGTGTGAGCGATGAGCGAGGCTGAGATTCTTGACTGACTCACCTACTCGAGTACGAAGATTGCCTTGCGTCTTTGGTGTTAAGTAAGCATTCTGAGTGAACAGAGTTCCTGCAGGGGTCTGTGATTGGCTAATGTGCAAAAAGTGCAACTTTTACTCATGAGGCACTTATCTGATTCTTCCTGAGAGAGGAGGACAGTCGCACCCCGCTATCCCGTATCTCAATAATACGGATACTTCGCTGTCCCGTATGAAATCCTGTGAATCTAAAAATTCTTTACAGCAAAACTTGATCCGTTGTCCCGGATACCTCGTTGTCCCGGACAGATTCTTCAGATTTTGGTGTAGTTCGAAATCTCATAAAGGTGCTACCATACGCGTATTAAATTTAGTATAGTCATACCCTGCTATCCCAGACGAGTTTATGAGCACAGCACCATACCGGTTTCGCGCGGAATACCGGTACTAGCGACGACAGTTCACAACACAACTCCAAAACGCATGCTCCCTCAGCTAACCGATCAAACCGAACAATTCTAATGCGAACTCGACCACCACAACACATAGTCTTCGGTATCGCACTAATAATAAATTCTAGCCAATTATATTAAGTATATACCCTAGGCACCCATACTTTGATAGTAATCGTGTTATGTTTATGCATCGATCGTTGGATGCTTCCTAGTATAAAATAGCTTTATGATACGTACAATGTTTCGAATGCTGCCAGTGCCAAAATCAGAGCTGTAATGCCTTCCTTGTGCTACAGTAGCCTACTATGGTCGTCGATCATACTTACCGGTAGTCCGGTAACTTTAGCTCGCCCCAAATATCCGATGCTGTACCTGAATAGTCTGGCCCAAGAATTTCTATAGCGCGTTTTAGCCCGTTTATTTAGACATCAGTGTCCACCCGATGCGAAACCATTGTGAAAGCGAAGGATGCTTTAACCGAGGGCCGTTGCATCTACACTTCTTTTATGCCTTGTGCGCAGTGAACCACGGATTATTATTTGCACACCACGTCGGCGAGGCTTCTCTTGACAAAAGAGTAATGGTCTTTAAATTAAGCTAAGCTAGTGAAAAAGCATAAAAGAAATAGAGAACAATAAAAATACCGGAAACAATCTATCCATCAGTTCCCCCTAGGCTGCAAATTTACCTTCGCGGCGTCGTAGTACAGGTCAATGAGGCAGCTAGCACTCCAGGCTTGTGTAGGGCTAGAGTCACAACAGAATTCACCACCTTTATTCGTCAATTCCGTCAGGCCAGCCCAAGGGCTCTCGTTGATAGCCTTGCGGCACCCGTCCATGCGAAGGTTGATCTGTTGGAGTGTTTCGATATTGGGCGGGCTGAAGGTGAGAAGTGCTCGAAGGTAGAAACCGGTTGGCCACAGCCACTCGGGGCCTTGGTGGTAGTTACGACCTTTCGAGGTAGCGAAATCGTCGCTGTCCTCACTGTTGTGGTAATAAGGGCGATAATCTTTGTCTATGGGACTACTTTTTGTTAGCCAGTCTTCAAGTCAAAATTAAGTGAATTGAGCTTACTCCAGTGTGGCCATCCCGGTTGGGCCACGGAGAGCCTCATCGGCTATCTCAAGGCATCCAATCGCATGCTCGGGCACAAAGAGGTCTGGTGCTACCGTCATTGCAATTGCAAAGTTGGGTCTTAATTGGTAGTCCTCATGCTCTTTCCCTCCGCCGCAGAGATCCTTATAGATCCCACGTCTGCCGGCGAGTTCAGGTTTAATAGAATATTTGGAATCTTCCGCCGGATCCTTTGGGACATAGTAAAGCCTCTCAAAGTTCTTCCTAAGCAGCTCTGCCCACGCGGCGAAGGTAATGACTTTCCCCTCGCTAGTCTTTACACCGTCCCATTTGTATAGCCCCTTCTTTTTCAGCTCTGCTACCCACTTCAGTGCGCTATACAATAACCCCGTGATTTCAATCGCTGCTCCGTCTCGGGGGGTTCCTAGTCGCTACTATTAGCTCCTACTCCAAGTCGTCTATAGTCTCTGACATACCCGGAACTCCTTTATTTCCAGCCTTTTCGCTCTCTCCCATCTTGTCCATCCATGTTCCACAGTTGAATTGACTTCCTCCCTTGATTATTCCCGTCGTCCAATCCGGTTTGACACTGACGGTAAATCCTTCCCATTTCATCTGACTATCCAAACCCGGCCCAGCGTTCGCTTCCTGGAACTCGAAACCCAAGGCGTGTCTCCCCAGCGCCTCGTGGATGATCTCAGCGATAGTGCTCTCCCGGCTATACGCTCGCGGGTCATCATAGTTGAACCAGGTATCGTCGGATGGGAGGAATCGGCGTTTGACCTTCTCCTGGAGCAGCTCGGTGCCGTTTGGAACCATTTTGGTGTAATCTTGAACAGCCTGAAGGTAGAACCATATGCTATCGCGAGCGTTGTACCTGGGCTTCCTTCCGCCATCCAGGAGGTTGGGAATCATTCCATGTTTAAGAACCGATCCGAAAGCCAAAATGTGCTCCTTGGCCTCATCATACCTTCCGGTTGCTAGGTAAAGACCTCGGATGGATATGAAAACATCCCGTCCCCAGCAGCGCATGTAGTCGTATGAAAAATGTGGCAATCCGGCAGCCATGCAAGCAACCTTCTTATCGGGCCATAGAGAAGTAGAATTCATGAGGCTGCGCAGCCATATCAGAAACGATTAAATTCAATAAAGAGAAGGGCTAAAACAAACCCAGTCATTTGCAACGATACGAGTGATAGCCCCTTTAAGAATGCCGTTCCCTCCTGGATATCCTCAGTGAAAAAACTTGTGGCCCTCTCAACAGCAGCGGTATATGCCGTTTGCACAACCAATGCAAAGTATCTTGGTAACAAGAAGCCCGGAACAGATCTGACCCGATCGAATCTTTCTTTCAACCACCTAGAAGGTCCCGCAAGACCCTTGTTACCCCGCGCTTCAAGTTTCTCCAACCTACCAACAATGTAGTCGAGTGCCCATTGGCCGTCCCTAAGATGCTGACAAATGGGGTGGGCAAGATCATTGTTCCGGATAACGTCCTTCAATACCGACCACCACCCCTGAAGTCCCGCGTAAACCAAAGCTCCGTATCCAGGAATGTTGTAGCATCCATCTTGATTATCGCTTGAATCCCTTTCCTCCGACTCACAGCGATAGAGCACAAAATTCAAGTCCACCAAACTTGTTTTGGCAAATGCCTCCTCAGCACCGCTAGTGACGAACTGAGCCAACGACTCCCCATCGGTTCCGGGGATCCAGGTTTCGAGCAGAGCGATGCTCCCAGGCGGAAATTTTTCTGGAACGGTGATTGTGGTTTCGTTTCCGTTCTCCTCAATCTTCGGGTTCTCCACCTCCACAAGCTTGGCCGATAATCCGGTAAGATAGTCGGGTTGGTTGAGAACGCTTTCCTTCTCTTCGTCACTGCCATCTGCCGCCAAAGTCCAGCTCCCGATCACCTTAACCTTAGTTCCCGTTACAGTGATGGGGTTAAAGTCGCCTCTGTGATCTCCGGGGCCAAATGCAGTATGCGCAATCAGAAAATAGCCCTTGTGACTCTTAGGATGGACTCTGTGGACCGTGACATATTCCCCCTCGTGGTGGACATGCATCTCCGTGAACCCATCTTTCCCCATCTCGGTGTGAATCCGATTGAGAAGACCCTTAACCCTCCCAATACCGGGGGTCGTTCCATCGATTTTTTCCGGTGGTGGATAGTATATTCTTGGTTCTGTGACTAGATTGAGTAGTTTTGGATAGATCTCGTCATAGCCCATCACAGAGCCAATACCGCAGTCGCACATAGCAACCAAAGCACCGTTCGGCAATGTGTCCTGAGGGGTTCTCTTCTGGGTGGGTGTTTCGTTATCGTGAGTGCAGTCCATGAAAAGAGCGTGGATAGGGCTTGCCGTCACAGCCCTGATCACCTCTCTGCTATCACTCGCCCCATTGGCCTCCGATTTGCTAGAGGGTACATCGGAAACGGTACTACCTCTAACCACAAGCTCCTGTCTGAAGCTTCCGATCGGCTTTCCACCGTGTCTATGCACAAGTCTCGAGAGTTCTCCTGGGCCCCATGCAACCATTGCTTCACGCACAAGACTCCCGAGCCCTAGGTGCTCAACAAATCGCCTATCCTCGTATTCACTCCCAGTGAAAAGCTCGGCAACGACGTATAGGTCTTCCCGAACCTCTCTTGCGATATCAAGAAGGTATTGACCGACATGGATAGGGGTAGAATGGCAGTTATCGATACGGAAACCATGGAAGCACCGTGCCATAAGTTTAGTGTAATCAACCATAAACTGCCACAGGAACGGATTGTCTTCCGGCTTATCACCAAACCTTAACTTCACACAGTCACCCCATACAATAACTTCCCTTCGCAGGTAAGACCGTGATTTCGGGCCAGCAAAGTCCGCAACGTTGTTCCAAATCCACCCATTGTTGGCCAGTGCCAGACTCTTGGGATCGTGCTTAGCGGTCATCTCGTTCCTCGGTAGCCGGGTAAAGTAAGTTTCGATGATTGGGCTCTCTTTGGTTATCTTGCCCATCTTGGGACCGTTTGAGTCTAGCCGGAGGTAAGTTATGCGATTGTAGATCTGTTCAAGGATTTCGGAACAATCGAGATCATATTCCTTGTAAAACGGGAGATTGATCTCGTCAAGAACTTTGATAAGAGCTTGTTTCGCTTCCTCAACCTGCTTTGCATTCTTGGGGCTGGGTTTCCCGCATTCCAAAGTGAGGAAAGCCGCGCCTATCTCGGGGTCAATTGTCCGACTGTGTCGTGAACCAAGTGTATCTGCTCCCTTGAGCCCATTCTTGGTAAGAAATTGAGCCTTGTCATACAAGGATAGCTCCGGCCTGTATTCAGCCGTATCGATACGTTTTAGATTGCTCTTCCCCGAAATGTATGCGTCGATAACAGCATCCGTGGTGGCCTCCACGTTGACAACATAGAACTCCCAAAGCCTAAGCGCCCCGATAACATGAGTTTTCACACCGTCCATAAGCTTCAATAGATCCTCTTTTGTCTCAAGTTCAGCAGGGAAACCCAGCGCTTCAAGGTGACCGCCAAAGTCCAAAAGAGCGGTGTCAAGCTCATACGCCGCTTCGAGCCAAGGCGCGGTGACCAAATTGTAACCAGCTTCCGGGTGGCTTTGCAGCCAGAGGGAATTGTGAGCGGTGTGATTCCAGACGACATCGGTCAGACTGAGCAGGCCATGCTGCTTCTCCATCCGATCAACAACCAACATCACGTCCTTGGTACCGCTTGGGAATGCCTCCGGGTCAAATGCAAGCTGATCATAGATACTATAAGGCGAATTCGATTCTCCACGGTGCATCATTGGAGTAAAATGGACCATGTTATACCCCTTCTCAGCTATATACCTCATGTACCCATCCCACTTTTCGACAGGGCCGAGCCATTTCGAGACTACCGAGAAACAGGAGAGGGAATCGAGAGCTAGAGGTTCGCCGTTTACGGAGAGGCGTGCAGCAACGGTAAACCAGTGGGTGCCGGTTCTCGCAGTTTCGGACGGCTTCGTTGGCGATGATAGCTCTTTCAGAGATGGAAGGGGATTATAGGTGATGTAATAGCTAAAGGTACCCGGTAAAGCGATGGGAATGTCAATGTGAAGAGTTCGGGAAAACGAAGGCGTGAGTCTGCCATGATTGAGAAAAACATTAGTGTCAGTTGCAGATCATCTGGATGTTGACCCGTCTATTTAGATATCGGTGGTTAATTGGTCCCCCAAGAGCCGTCGGGACGCAAAAACAAAATCAGACATAACCACCGCAACCACCACATAACCGAAAAGGGGACAATCATAGATTACGCAAAAAAAACTAAACGGGAAACAAACTTGAATTCTCTGAATTTATTTCTTCCAAACTTTTCACCCTTCGCAGGGACATTGGTCCACAAGCTCCCGTTGCGAGTTATCGAGCTCGCACCCTCAATAGCAATTCTCAAAGTGTATGGCTCCCGTGGAGGAGGGAGACTGATATGATCACCGGCAATATCAGGGGCACCAGTGTCGGTGAGAGGAAGCATATAAAT
>QOVD01002607.1:0-11619 GCA_003521225.1 Tuber microsphaerosporum | reverse complement strand
TGCTCGAAATCTTCTACCTCGGCACCACAGCGGGGGCAGAGTGTAGGGTTGTCGTGGTTGAACCAGAAGGGGTGTCCTGCAAGGTAACTCTTTCCGGACCCCATCTGATGGAGCCTGCTCGCTGTAAAGCGGGGTAGGCCTTGCAGAGGGTGGGGAGACAGGGAGGGGGGAAAGTCGTAGTAACGGGGGGGGGCGAAGTCTGCCTTCCACCGGGAGAGCAGGGACTGCCTGAGGAGGAGCTTGAGTCGTTTATATGCTTTGGCCATGAGGACAGGGTCCGGGAGGTGGTCGGCGGAGTCGAGGAGCTCGGTTTTTATCATCGGGAGGAAGTTGGGGCAGTCGAGTGCCATGTAGGCATCGTGCACTATTGAGTCCAGGGGTAGATGCCTCCTGCATCTTGTTGGCGGGGTCGCCCAGTTAAGGGGAAGATAGTTTGGCTGGAGTCCGGTGGCGTATTGGCGGGCCGAGATGGGAGATCTCCAGTCGTCCATTGCAGGGAACGACGGGTGTAGCCCACCTGTCGCCGTGTTAGAGGATGGGGGGAGGCACGAGACACGGAGGCCCGCGAGGTGACGCTGATGGGCCGCTAGGAGGGCAACGGGTGGGAGGCACCACTCGAAAGACAGAATGCCCGTGGGGGTCGAGGAGAAGCAAGAAGTGGTCCATCTTTGAACCTTTCTCCAGAACACCTCCATCTTGTCGATCATTTTCGCGCTGGGGACGAATAAGTCTGCACCGTAAAGAAGGACAGGGCGGACGACGACCCCATACTAGGCTTGACACTAGCTACCCATTTATATAATATAATTTATTCCTACTTGACTATGATTTATTGATATACAGAACTAGCAATTTCAGAATTCAAAGGCAGATTACTCCACAACAACGTGACAGATTTTGATTGTGTATTCTGAACATTGTTCAGCTCAACGCTAGCTACACAGTGGGATAATCTATGTCTCTATCCCATCAAAATCCATAACATTAATCTCCATTGTGGAGGTGTAGTTAGTACTATACTGGCCAATATATACTCGATACGTGATTCCTTCACAACTGTTTGAGCTATTCTATATCTATTTACTATAGGTAGTTGGGCCTAACGCCAGCTACCCGATAATATAGGTTATACTGCTATGGCATCATGATTCAGGACATTGCTAGTATCTGTGGACAGGCAATTTGGTAATCCTGCTAGTGGACTATTACCGGATGTTGGATCACTTAATAATTATCAGACAAATTAGGATCCTGTATTTAGGAGACCATTCTAGTTACATACCGGTACAATGTATACCTCTGTCGCATCAAAACTGAGGATGGCGCTGTCCACTGTAAAGATACTAAGAAGAAAGCCATTTACTCAAAGGGAGATCCCTCCACAACTACAAGCCAGATTTAAATTCTGTTTTATGGATGCTGTTGCTCTCAACGCCAGCTGCATGCTAGTTTTAGGTATGTGGCAGTGGTATCTAAACTCCAAATTTGCTGTCTTCTGTATAGAGAATGTTACTTAGTAACCCTGGAAGAATTATACTCAATGGCAGATTGTCCTATAACGACAGAGTGGATTTCTGTTCTGTTCCCTAGAGGTTATTGTACCTGACATCAACTACATGCAAGTATAAGATACTTCTTTGTCCTATCACATTTCAGGGAATTAGTGACTTCTGTCGGAGGTCTGTTAGGTAACTATATGGGCAGGATTCTACAGGATGGCATATTACCCAAAAACGGCAAAACATATTTTGACTGTATTTGTTGTAGATTATTGGGCTTGACACTAGCAGCTTTTAGAAATGCTTCTTAATTATATCGCACAACATCTAACAATGCTTATCTTATCTTTATCTGATAGGTATGATGGGTTCTTGTTGTACTATTGTGAACTAATAGTTCCTGTCTCAAGTCCTTGCTTGTTAAGACTATGAGCCTTAACCATTGTGTATCCTCTTCTTATACTACTCTGGGGTATCATATCTACTTGTCAGATAAGAGGTTAAGGTATACTCTCTGTTATCAAGTAATAATCTTATTGAGAGTGCAAAGGTAATTTTATTATAAAAGTATAAGTAGAAAATAAGCGTCAATGGTTGTGTAAAGAGCTAACTATCCTCCTATCCTACACTTCCTACATAGTTCTTTCTGCAACTGCTTACTCATTCAAAATAATACTCTGAGTCCATATTGTGACTTATATAAAATTATAATATCATATAACTCAATCAAGTCATGATTAAACAAACAACTATAACAAATATGTTGCGCACTTGACTCATATGTGAAATCTCATAACTGAAATGGAATCATAATATAAAATACTAAACCTACAAGATTCGCAAGTGCAAATCTTGGAAAAACCAACAAAACTTACTGGGTTTGTAACTTCTGCATGCCGTGAATAAGTACCACTCTGTAATATCAAAACTCAGGAATTCGCTGCCTTCTGAAGAGAGTGTATTAGATCGTAACCCTGGTGAAATGTTACCCTAGGGCAGATTCCTTCACAACTGCAAGACAGATTTCAATTTTGTATTCTAGAGGTTGTTAAATTTGACATCAGCTATATACAAGTATAGGGTACTTCTCTATTGCATCAAAACTCACGAATTTTCTGTCCACTTTGAAAGATGTACTCAGTGAATGCTACCAAGAAGCCATGAAAGAAAGACATTCTGCATTTAAAAACATAGTAGAATTGAATGTATACTTGAAAACTATTGACATAAACTTAAAAATATACTATCTTGGAATCCAAGTCAAGAGCGGGTAAAGGAGGGACCCTTTTCTCATTTTTTTAAAAATGTGGTATTGCACCAGATAGGTTTAGAAGGATTGTGTATTATACCTGGTGGTTTCAGTAAGATCTGGTATTGTGTGAGGTGACCTTTGAGTGAGTGTGTACCAATAGTTGATTTTGGATTCAGGATTGACATTATGTGTACCTAATACGGCAGATATACAGGGTTCACTTGGTGCCAAGTATTATTTTTGCTGATGTTAATTCTGTATGAACTTGAATAAAATAACCTTGAACAAAGATTTACAAAAGTTTCTCTCTTGAATACAAAGATGATGATCTAGGAAAAAGTGATCTTAATTGAATTAGACTGATATTGAAAGAGAAGAAAAATTGCCAGTATGGACCAGCTAAAGCAAGTTAAACGTCAAAGTGTAAGTGCTTAATTTTTCAAGTATATATTGTAAACAAAATGAAAGAAAAACAAAACATGAGTATGGCATATTAGGGTCAAGACAATGTGTTCCACTTAGTAAATTGCAATTCTAATACTAATTTGGTCAAGGATGTCCATCAATTTTGGCCCGTAGTTTCTACTCGAAAAATAATAATCAATCTGTTTCGAAATTAAATGCAAGTACTCTTGGTATAAAGAAGACAGAATGGAAATGTTTTATCCAAACAGGCCTTTAGCTATCTGGAGTTAATACCATGATAGGAGCAGAGGAAAGATACTTATAAGCTTGTTAAGTTTATACTTTAAGCCGCAAATAGGCTTAAACCTTTCACCATAAGCATGCCAATATCCTGAAACCAAACCTCTATGAACTGTGCATCTTTAATATGTGACTAGCTAGGCTCTCTGCAAAGTTCTACTAGATTATCAATCAAGTTTTAAAGTTCTTCTCCATAATTGCCCTAAAGTCATTCTACAAGTTTTAGGTTAAGACATCAAGCTGCCCAAAATGCATACTGGGATTCACGTATTCAGCATCCACTAACACTAGCATTGAATTCACCTTCTTTAAGTTTCTATTATTGACAAGGCAGGCTGGCCAAGTATTATTTATAGGATACAGTAATCGGTTGTTTGTAGTTAAAATTGTGATACTAGTAAGTTCTTGAATTTATGCAAATATGACCGGCTTTGGGAGAGACTGAACAGTGTGGATTACTGCTCATTGATGTTGAGTAATCTTTGTTTCTTAACTCTTAGTAGGTGTTAAATTGAAGTGCATATATAACTATGGATAAATTTAACTTATTTAATTACCACTCATATCAGTGTGTTGCCTATTGGAATTATATAGTACCACTAGTAATATCTTTATAAAATGACTAAATACATATGGGTATCCTGGCAAATTGGCATCAGCCAGAATTCCACATTTTCAGATTCAATGTGAATAGACATCTATAATAGCATAACTACTTTATGGGAGAAATTCATATATTCTATTTTATTTATAAACAAGTAGTTGGTTTTAATTCCTGTAACCAGAGGTAATCAAAGTTGCTATATATTACTATTTAATATAGAATAATCAACAGCAAAAATATTACTTTGCATCGTGTGCGTCTGACGTAGAGGACGCACAGGATGCCCAAAACGTAAACTTTCACACCAGATGCGACATCCGAGTCGGATAGGCGTTGCATCCCGAAGATCTTTTTTGCGTTCTCCTGTGTCCTGACGCCTTCCGGACACAGACCCCTCCGTCCTCTGCATCCTGACAATGTTTGACCCTTGCTTCTTGCTTCCTGACGACGATAGATCACCTCACCTTTCTTCCTGACGCCTTCTTGTCGTCGCCCAACCTCTAGCCTTTTCTTCCTGAAGTTCTTATCTAATACTCGTTCTGTCTGGATTTTTCACCTCTTCGTGAAGCATCCAGATCCTTGCTCGTCCTCTCCAGATGCATCTCCCTGGCGTCTGGATACCCTCCTGTTAACGTCTCATACAATACTGCTTATTCCTGATAGCCTGGTGATTGCCCCTCTATTCTTCACAGATATTCTAGACGCTGTCCCGACGTGTATCTCCAGTTCGCACCCTCTTCCCTACTTCATCGTGACGTTTCATTCACTATTTTTCTGTTATCAGGACATCACTTGCTAATATGTCGCATTTCAACTGTCTGAGCCGATACCCCTCTGATTCTCGTCACATCACTATTGCATAATCTAAATCTATTTCAATAACTCTACATGCCCAAATTTCTCCTAATTACCCCCTCCGATACACACTTCATCCTGCCCGCCCTCGGCATTGTGTTGTACATTACCACTCTCCACCAATGGAGCCTGCCCGGGCTGACAATCCTCAAAGCTGAGTGATAGGCGGCGGGATGGACCTGAGCTCCTGCCGCTCACCCTTTCTAGTTCCCCAGCCTGGCTACACCCATCTTCTGGACTGGCTGGATCTGAATCTAGAAACCTAGACTCCAAGTCAACTGAAGTCTGGCTGAAATCCAACGACGTGTCTGTTTCCTGCGACTGATCCAGGCTGTCTTGGCCCTATACTAGGCTTTGGACTAGTACGTCAATTGGTGTTTGTCTTCGCATCACAGGCTGTCCGCGACTCTGGCCACCTAGCTGACGCTACAGTTCTGTCTAAATGGCGTTGTTCTCCTCAGTAAAGCCTTCACGCTGCTCCTGCTAGACACTATGCTGATTCTCAAGCATCGAGAGATTTTTTGACGAAGATTCAAAATACACGCTTCCCGTGTCTCCTTTGCAAACCCGTGCCACGTATCTTTTGCCTTACGAAAAGGTCTTGCGTTTCTGTCATCTATTAGCCGTCTCGGTCTTTTATAACACCCACCAAGATTCAGACGCTCTTACCTCTAACTACATCATGCTTGAAGTGAGTCGGGCTCTTATATATCCCGGTTTGCCATGCCCGCAGTGCATGGCACAGCATCGGATATGTCAGGCAGATTATCGTACCATTTATCCGCTTCAAAAAACCCCGGTCCAGCATTCCTTACATTTTCACCCCATTGAAATACTTGCCGTATATCGAGTCAGCAATCTGAGGGGCAAGGAACCTGAACGTTAAGTCCTATGCCCAGTTCACAGTCAGCCATGATGTCAGCTTGATAAACCACTTGAGACAAACCTTATATCCATTGGGTGAGCAGATGATCCTGTCCCGTTCCTGGAGGTAATCAACCCTTCGCGCAATAGCCGTAGGGTCTTTCGGAAGATAGTCCATCCTTTCGATATTTACCCTCATATGGTACAGTAACTGCGCTCTGACTGATGTGTGTATTTGACGAAGCTTTGGTGGTTAATACCGTATTCTGCGTCAGGTCATGGCTGCCTAGGTTGACTTACTTGCTGCACACTCTCCTCCGACGGTTCAATATACCCTGAATCGGATATCGCATCCTGTGCCTTACTCCAAACCGTGTACACCTGTGACGTCAAAGCAACGGGGTTCGGGAGTGGGTCATTAAAAAGGGTGTACCTGAGTATCAGAGCCATCGCCTTCCCTAATATTGCCCCTTCTGCCCCTGTCACTCTCTTTCGCCGCGAGTCCATCGTCCGCCCCATATGTCTGTCACATTGCGCGTCTGGTTCACCTGATGGACTCGAGCTTCTGACGCCAGACGTGGTGATACAATGGGTGGCCAGCGGGAATGAATATCGTGCTGTGCTAGCAGACAGGAACGTCAGTGGATTGTGGGCCCCACCACGTATTATGCGTCCACGGGCTGCTGGCATCCGCCTGATAAGAGATCCGTCCTGCGATCCGGAAGTACTTGAAATTTGCACAGTCGTCGGGCCACTATTTCCCTGTTGGCCAGCTCCCTGTAAGCCATGATGCCACGTGGATGCTGTGTCTTCTTCAATATCGAACTCTTCTGTATCAAGCTCAGTATCTGATTCAGTTTCCTCCCGGTCGTCTAGGTTTTGGTACGCATCGCTGCTATCGTTGCTTAAAGGAACCGTTTGCAAATACTGTTGTCAATCGGGCTCGGTTTCGGGTTCGATATCCGCCCTGGCTTGTATTGTTCATCTCCGAGGGCACTTGGGTGGCCTTACGAGAACACTGGTTTCATTTGGCCACGGAGAAGGGCTGTGACGCGATGGTTGGTAGTTTGATGTCCGGGAGGTGCCCGATTGGTTTTGCTGTATTCCCGATCCGGATCCCCTGCTGCCAGGTACGACTTCACGTCTATGCCCATTGGGATTGCCTACCCCCGGAGTTGGCTGACTGGAACCCATGGACTCTGGTACGACGTTGCGTCTACGCCAGGCCAGGTTGCCTATTTAGGGAGTCGGTTGACTGCATGAATTGGCTTGTTCCCTAGGCATTGTGCAATACTAGACAGTTAGTGATCATTAAGCAAGAGAATTATCTGGATATGGGGATGTAGGAGAATTTGATGGATCTTGAGTATTGCAAAGAGCAGGAGTTTACAAAGTTATCTTGGGTTCGACAGGACGCATCAGGTCTTATACGCTATGACATAGGACCTGGGTCATGGGTCATCACAGACTATCACTCGGTATTGAATGCAAAGTCATGCCTGCAGAATGTGGTTTTCTATTTCTCAACATTATCTTCGTTATCTTGAGATGCTCAATTCTTGTAGTTTCGAGTCTGTGCTGTGAAAAGGTTCGACGAGATAGGTGTCGCTAAGGTAGGAGGTTGGGTGAAATCTAGCCACAATGAGTATCAGTTAGCGACGTTAATTCTGGCGAGACATATGCCACACCCAAAATGGATTAGAACAATGGAAAAAATTAAACCTCATCTCTGGACGTCGAAGCAACACCACTGAACATCCAGATAACAGTATTCACGATCCCCTGACGCCGGTCTGGTTGTGGATTGAAAATGCGAGACGCACTTAGTCTAGCAGAATTTCAAGTGTGAGCACTGTTGAGGCGAGGCGAAGCTGGGAGTCATCGATGCTAGAGTATAGGAGAAAGGGCATCACTATCTTACACAATGCCTGGCGCCAGAGATAACAATACGTATGAGACGTTAAAGCAAGGGCGCAATGCCTTGATTATTGTAACACTAGCAAAAAAACAGACTACCTTGTAGAGACAATTCCAGACATTCCAACCTCAAAACAGCATCAGAATCAGAGACGGCTTGAGAAAAAAAAAGGAAAAGAAGATCCTCCAAACGCCAAAATCATTTTTTGGCAATCCGGTGGCTTCGTCGGTCTAGCTTCGGCTTCTGCGTTTTCGTGCCCCCCGCCGTAGCTACATTTTGGGAGTTAGGCGCTGGGGGAGCTAAGCGCAGAGGGTAAATCGTGTGAAGAGTCACAAGAGTGGGAGTTGTAGAGGTCGGCAGAATAGAGGCAGCATTCGGAGCCGTGGGAGCTGGAGCAATCGTCGCAGCATCTGAGGTCCTTGGAGCCGGAGGGACTGTGGGGTTGATGGGGGAGAGGGGGGCAATTGGTGTAGGGGGGATCATGGGGAGCGTCGTAGGATTGGGCGTTGTGGAAGGCAGCGGAATAGGCCAAGCGTTAGGCGTCATGGGAGTCAGAGCAATAGTCGCAGCATCTGGGGTGCTGGGAGCCGGAGTGACTGAGGGGATCGAGGGGAAGAGCGGGGAAGCCGGACGTTCCGCAAAGGTGCCTGAGCGGCCAGCAGGAGGGCTGTCTATGGCACCATCAAGCCCAACAGGCCGGCGGGCTTCATTCGTCAGGAGTCACGATATCCAGGGGCGATTATTGACAGCCTCCTGAATGTGGCTGATCAGCTCGGCATCAGATGGTATTGCAGAGCTCACCGGCTCCTCCTCCAATTCCTCATCCTGATCCCAATGGTGTAGCCTTGCCATGCGGGATTGCGTTGAGGCCCCTCGTGCGCCATCCTATTGTGGTGTTTTAGTTATTAAATTTCAATCTTATATTAACTTAAAGTGTAGAAACTTACTTTTGCAATGACAATTGGGCTCTCCTGCTGGCGCTCCCAAGAATTATCCACCACCTCCACCACCTCCTCGTCGTTGTCGTCATCGCCGTTGTCGTTGTCGATGGAGTGGTCCTCCCCCTTTTCGTTTTCCTCCACGCCTATATCGTCCAGCTCCGCCCAGTCCAACCATGATTTCTCCCCCGTACCCATACCCCCGGTCTCCTGATTGTCGTTCTCTTCGTCGTCGTCGTCGTTGTCATCTTGTTTAACCCTCACAAAATCTCTTGTTTGCCTAGTGCCCTCCCAGACATTGGGTCAAAATACGCGTATATCATGTTAGCAGTCTCCAGTGTTTGGCTGCCATCCTCTCCCACATCGGCGCGCGATTCCAGGACCATGAGGTCCAAGTGATGTCAGCCATCGTTGGCAAGGAGCCACACCTGAATGTCAACTTTTTCGTTCAGAAAGATAAGCACTCTGAGAGGGAGAGGGGTTGCGGGTGCGCAACGTAATGTGTGGCTGCCATCTCTTGTCCCACTGATGAGATATCGAGGACATCCGATTGCCTCCTCTACACGTTGCGCCTTGACGGCCTCGACCAGCCCTTGTATGCTCGGTGATGCCAGGACTCCCCACGCAATTCCGCGTTTGGAGTTGGTGGCGCACCAGGTGTGGCCAAGAAACGGATGCCCTGCTTTAGGAGCATTTGTTCGGCGAACGATGTGGATCCTTATAACCCGTGAGCGATTACCAAATGTCAAGACGGAAGGCGCTACTGAGCAAATGTGTTAATATGGAAGGGTTTCAACTTGAATCAGGAAAATTACTTACTCGCAGGTCCGGCGACTGCACCATCACCAGCGCCCTTTCAGCTTTCACGCTCGTTCGCTGTCTGGAGTTTCCTAGCCTTGTCCTTGACCAACACTCGCAGCTTGCGATGCACTTCTTTGACGTCTTCTGCATGGTGCTTGCTTTTAATATGCTTGATGCGTGACTGGACAGGCCTAAGGGAGCTGGCGAAGACAACGATAGACGCGATTTGAGGGTCGGTTAAGCGCCTGGGATCGAGTGAGTGCGCCTGTATTTAGGCCTTGACCTCACAACACCAGGTATCGTAGTGGCTGCTCAGTTCCCGCGGATTCTTGAATCCAAATCAACTTTTGGCATATATGATATCGCCATAGTGTCCTCAGAAAGAGAAGAGTTAGTTTACAGCATTCTGACAATGTGAGGTCTAACAGGCTATGGTTTACCCACTCCGAGTCTCGCACGTCTGGCTTAAAGTGTTGATTCTCCTCCAATTCCCATGTTTGACTGGGCCATGAAGGCTAATATTTAGCTCCACGTCCCGCAATGTATGATTCTTAAGGGTATGAAAGAATAATTGCTTACGTTCTTTCCGCGACGGCATGAGGGAGAGGCTTGCGTTTACTACTCCTCGCCTCCATTTCGTGATGCAGGATAGCCGGGCGTCTGCACAAGATCAAAATGTCAATATTGCTTACGGGCTCATGATAGGAAGGATTGCACTTACTTTCCCAAACTCAAAGCGCTGGCTTGCGTTGACTCAGCGTCTGGCGAGGCTGGCTCTCTAGATAGAAACAGAAGATTAATACCGTCGGTAAGTCAAAGATTGGGTGGTATGTAATTACCTTGCCTTTTGCCCGGGCGGTCTTCGCTTGTTGGCAGGCGACATTTCATCCGGCAGGATTAATTTGAAGCTTTAAAAAGGCGATAGAAGAGCTATGTCTGGGGCGCGGATGGCCGATATCTGTGTGTGAGGCGTTGGCAAGTAGAGCGATAATGGGATTGAGAAGAAGGTGGAGTAGAAGGGGGTCTCTATATAGATGTATCAGACACAGTGTGTATGCGCTCCCATGTTTGGTCGCCCTACCAGTAGTAGGGTGTACAAGCAAAGAGCATTACGATGGTAAACAAACATTAAACCCTGGGAAATCGTTACCTGAAATTTGGCCAACGATTCCACTCATCGGCATTCTGTATCGCTGTGAGGGCCCAGAGAGCAGTGTCACAAACCTGACTAAGCAAGGAATATGGTTTCACATGACGCATGGTTATGCGTCATAGGTTTGTAATTTGTTTAACATGACTCGCACTCGCAATGTGATTGTTATAATGTTATTGGTTGATGTTTTTCAAATGACTACGATTGTGGTGATATCGTTTATGAACTTTCGCACATGACTCACATTATGAGTCATGGGTTTCACTCATGTGACGCGAGTTGCACACATGACTTGTGATTTGGATTATGATTGGTTTAGGTATGTTGCGCTGTTTGACTTGTTAGAATTCAGCTGATGGATTTCGCACATGACTTGCTACGAGTCATGAGGTCGTATGACTCAAGGGTATGAGTTACCAGGGTTAGGGTTGTGGGAGGAACGCCTATATAAGGGGGCTGTGACCGAAGAGTAGTTAGCAAGCTCCCTTCCCGCAATTTTCCCCCCCCTACCTTTCCGAACGACATTCAACATCACTGGCTTCTGGTACACTTTACTTTTCCCACACACTTCTCGCCTGAGATCAGGCTTCGTCAAGGCTTCATGGCCTCACACACCTCCTCTGCCCACTCTTCCCAGCACTCCTCGAGGGCTCCCACGCCGTTTCCGTCTCACAGCCTGCACAACATCGCTGCTTTCCTTAAACAGACAATGGACCTCATTGGACAGGCTGCAGACCCCATCCCCTCCCTCACGGAAGCTGAACTCGCCTCCCTCACTCCAGGTGAGGCTGTTCTCATCTCCCTCCTTTCCTCGGCCACTCAAGGCCTCATCTCGCTCACCGGGCGTTTCAACGCTCTAGAGAAAAACCTCGCCCCCCTCCTCATCGTTCCGAACACGATGGAGGAGCTCTCTGACTCCCTCTCCCTCGTCGATGGCAGGCTTAGCGAGATGCAGAAAGCCACCGACGCCACCAACTCGACCCTAACCACCTTTGGAAGGGATACCCAAGGCTCACTTAGGGATATCGCT
>QOVD01002606.1:0-11805 GCA_003521225.1 Tuber microsphaerosporum | reverse complement strand
GGGCGCCCACGCTGATATTTGGTAGGGTCGACATTGGACGGGAGGTGGTTGGGGTGTGGTGATGGTGTTGACTGCGAGCTGAAGACATGTGTGCTACAGGTGCGCTGTTAACGGGCGAGAGGCCTGCGGCTGCGTTCATTGCGGCCATTGCCGCGCCTTGGACTTGCGGGGTCGAGAGTTTTGGTGGCTGGGATTCATCGGCCGGAAGTGTGCCCTTGAAGATGGGCCCGCCAAGAACGGGGATTTTGCTGCTGAGAGCAAGATCGCTGCTAGGGTCACCGTCGATGGTTGCCACCACGTGAGGCGGGAGCTTAGATATGAGTTGAGCCAACCTATCCCGAATCGTATTGTACAGCCCGACCTCTTCCTCGTTGGGTGGCAGAGGTGTACCTGGTACTGGTGGTGGATTTCCAATTACAGGCTTGGGTTGGGTATGGGGAACGGTAGATAGACGGGTATACTGCTGGCTGCGAAGACTCTGCAGCAGGCTGGATATCTCCGATAGTATTTTCTCAGAGTCATCTTCCGTACCCGCAGTGTCCACGTCCGCCCTACTCTCCTCATTCGCTTTGTTCCTAGCCATGGTTGCCTCCGCTCCCTCTGTTCCATCAAGCAATCTGACATCTATAGGTATTTCTTTGTCCGGCTCCCAATCATCAATCAATTTCCGGAATTCTTCATCCAGGTCCATCTCCTCCGCCTGGGCCTCAACCATAGTGACCTTTTTATCATACCGACCGCACATCTGACGAAGAGAAGGATCGTCAGCAAATTCTCTTGCGAAGAGCTGCTTGCCGGCCATATCCCACCACACCCGATTCCTGATCGCGGCTGGAATTTTTGATCCAGAGTCATCCCTGGTAGGCGCAAAGCTACTATACGCAGCTACAAGATCTGCTGCTAACGGTGCTCTCGACCTAGGCGGCTCATGTCGGGTTAATGGATGATTCGGAGGCATATTGTTCTTGTATGACAGCCAAAATCCACAGCCCTCAGGCCTATCGTTCAACGGATTTTCCACCCTAATACCTCCAACTCCAATTTTTCCGCCCCATTTCAGTCCTACTGTACCAGGCTGGGCTGGTTTTGGGGGAAGCAAGGGTGGCAACCCACGCGGCGCGGGAAATGCCTCACCCAAGGTTGAAACTTTGGCTTCCTCCTTGCCTGGGAGTTTTTTGACGCCTCTCAGGATTTGGGCGTTTGATGGAATTGCCTTGACGGTGGAGATAAGCGGAGGAAGATGAGACTCATTTAATGGAGCGTAAACGGGGCACTCATTCAACGGCTCAGCTTTTGGAGAAGTCGCAGTAGATGTAGGGGCTGTTGAAGTTGAAGATTTAGGAGATGCTGAAGTGGATCTTGATGAAGGTACCGAATCACCTATAGGCGGGGGGTTGATAGGATTCTGTAACGATGAAAACAATGGGCCATGCTGTCCCATGACAGTCAACGCTACCTTTCCTCTGCTTCCCACGGGCTTTGTGGTAACGGAATCCCCAGACATGTCTTCAACAAAATCAAACAAATCGGCTCTACGTACACGCTCTCGCGTGATTACCTGTTTTGCCAGCTCCTCAAAGTGAATAACTTGCGCCACGAAAGGGAGCCCACTACCGGAACCTATGCTAGAGGTGCCATTAATGAGAGTACCATTCGACCGTTCGTTATCAGTGGAAGTTAGCAATTCACGACAAACAGTACTGATGTCGGAAAGCAGGGTAGTTAGCGACGTGTATGTCACCCGCAACAGCTTCTCAGCTATCGTGTTGGGCGACGAAGGCGAAATTTTAGTGCGCTTGATAGGAGGCGCCCCCGAAGACGACGAAGGCGTGCTGTTTGGGATCGGATGACGAAGGATGGAAGGAGTAGGGTCGTTCCTGCATGGCGTTAGGAGAGACGGGTACAGAGATGAGGTGAAAACAAAAGGAAAGATTCGGATAAGCTCACGATTTTAGGAGGGTCAACAGATCTCTCATAGTAGCCTCCATAAACAGCAATCTCTGCGATGCCCTATCCTCTATAGTTGTGATCATCATGGAATCGCTGTCGGACTTTTTAGAGTCGTCGGGTTTCTTCTTGGTAGGCGATCGCTGTTGTGTTGAGGTGATGGACGCGGAAGGTGAATCGCTTCTCTTGCGCTTCCCGGTAGTGGAGTTTGCATTAGTGGGAGAAGGACTGGACAGGAGTTGTTGCGACTGCTGCTGTGGGGAGGCATCTATCGTAGAGTTGTTCACGGTAGCAGATGCAGATGCAGTTGTCGCGGTCGTGGCCGTTAGATTCGAGTTACTAGCGGCGTCTTGGACAGCTAAAGGCGCGGGGGAGGGAGAGTTTGCGGCTCCCATTGCTGTGGTTGTGTAGGTTGCAGTTGGTTGCAGCTTATGATACTGTAGTAAGGTACAGCGTCCAGCGATGGGGACAAACTACGAGGGAGAGTTCTGTGGGAGGGGGGTTGAATTTGTGAGGGGATGGAGGGTTAAATTTTTTTTAATTTTCAATCCTTTTTCTGGGGATGAAATAAAGCCAGCCGATTGGCTATCCGATTAGAAATCCGGATCCGGACTGGCTTTACTTTTTTGTTTTTTTGTTTTTGAAAAGAAGTAAAAAAGTGTTCAAGGAAAGGGAATGGGAGAGAGAGGCTGTACTGGCCGTACAAAGCGTAAGTTAATCTCAAAGGAGGAACTGGTGTGGTTGTGCGAGCGAAGATTGTGAAGGCGAGAACCGGGTGGGGAGAGGGAAGGGGAAAGGGAGGGTTGCGACGTAAAGTGGACAAGGGAACGACAAGGGGAGGAAAGGAAAAAAAAAACTAATTATTGAGCACGAATATAATGTTCAAATCAACCACAAACCCTTACTCGAGCACAATACTCTGGAGGAGGGGGGGCTGGAATAGGGATTAGATACAACGATTAAAGGAAGATATTGTAGGCGGTGAGAGGGAGAAAAAGAAAAAAAAGAAAAAAAGGAGGTGAGTTAGGGGAAAGAAAGGTAAGAAGATTTGAGGTGAGGAGAAAGTGAGGATGAGGATACAAGATACAAAATTTCAGTTTGGAATGGGGGCGCGATTAGCTGCTACTATACTGTACAGTGCTCGTACTCTTACTATAATCTGAGAAAAGCGAGGCTGCAGCCAAATAAAGATGAATATCTTTATTTCTTCCGTTTCAAAAGGAATGTATAATAAGCAAGAAAAATGATTGAAATTCCCCTCGCCATCTTTGTTTATTTCCTTGTCTTGCGGAGTGCGTGGGGTATCGGTACAGTATGTGGTTATCTAGAGTACAAGTATCTGTTGGTGAGGTCGGCGACCTGAAATTCGGCCATACAATACTTGCACCTCGTGTACTCGAGTAATTATAAGCGAGTCACTAAAGATGTTTTCCCCTCTTCATAAGACGAGATATCGTATAATACAGGTACGGTGGTCTACGTGCAATATTTCATCTGTCGATGAAAATAGGTGATAATTTATATCGTGTCATATTTGAGGCGTTGTTACGAACTTTGATTTCATGCATTCTCTTGATATAAAAAGGATCTTGTCTGCCCTATACACACACACATACTCGAGCACTATATTCCCGGTATGAGGCTGTCAAAGGCGAAAACAGAGACGTCGTCTTTCGCATATGATGCTGAACTTGTGGCAGGTTGCAGCCACATGAGAAACATCTCCGCCTCCCTCGCCTCCTTTTGCAACCAAGACACGGTACCCTACCCTGCTGTATCATACTCCACACCCTCTCACTCTCTGATCTCACCCAAGAGGAAAAAAAACAGCTATACTAGGGACCCTCCATCCCAAAGGTAATTCTTCACCCCTACTTGTGCTGTGCTTGTATCATCACTCTCTTCGCTTCACCCAGCTCTACTGTACACGCACTGCTCCTAGTGAATCCTCCTCCTACCCCAGCAAACAATCCCATAAAAGCCTGTCTTGGTTAGGATGACTAAGCATCTCTCTCCTCGATCCTTCATTTTTTCCCTATTAACGAAATCCCACAAATCCCCCCACTACCCCGCAATTAGCCCGTCTCCGGCGTCCAACACCCGCTGAGAAACTTCGATGAATGTCACTTTCCATATTCAGCTTGCCGCTGCGTAGGGTACTTCTTCGCCGTCCATTGAGTTATACACTGCTCTCCCGTCTTGATTGGATTGTTGGCGGTGGATGTTTGGATAAGGGTGAATTACGGGTGGGGAAAGGATCGAGAAGGAATTCTGGTTCAGGATTGGCGAGGGGGTGTGGGAAGGGGGAGGCCGGCCCAGAGTGGGAAATCAGCGACGGAGACCCCGAAGCGGGGGACGGTGTCGAGGGCTGGAGCACCATCCAAGACAAAAATTCGGGAGAAGCTCCCGAAAGGAAGCCTGGGAGGTGGGCGGCTGGAGGGAAGAAGAGAAAAAAAGATAAAGTCGACAATTCCAGTAGACTGGTTGGGAAAGGGAATGATTCATTGCTCTCGCTGTTGAGAAGCATCGGCCACGCAAGAGACATCCCTACAAAGGCACCGGGCAAGGTTGACCTCTCACACGTGGACCCTCTGGAGTTTAGACCTAGATCTAAAAAAGACAGATATCGGCGGCTGGCTAAGCCCGGACGAGCACTGAAGAGGCTATACTTTGGGGGGGTGAAAACGAGGTATATTGATCAAGATGGAATTCAAAGGGAACGCTACTCGTTAAAGAGCATCACCATGAACTTGATTTATCATATATACAAACTTTATCCTCACTCGTCGTTTAGATTCCCAGTACTAGAAGGTGCGGGTGATCTCAGTGAAGACCATGACGAGATGGTTCTTCGAGAGGTCTTCACCTCCGGCGTTAGAGACTATCTGGAGCAGAGGGGCTATACACCTGAGGATGTGTTAGTATGGGCATGGGTTCTCACTGCTAAAGATGGTGGTCTGGCGGGGCATAGGTTGGATTTGGGCACAAGAGTTAGGAATGAGACGATGGATAGATCGTTAGAGGAGCAGGAAATTCTAGATGCCGAACTCTCAGGAGAGGCAAGGGGAGTTCAACCATCTCATAGCAATAAAGGTCTCGACTCGGACGACACAAAGAATATACAGCTCTCATCACCCCGAAATACAATAGGAGCAAGGCATACATATCGGATTCCCCCGTTTCTTATCTTGTTCACACTTCGGCGGAAGTGCTTTATTCGGGACAATATCCAAGCTCTCTTTCCAATGATTGAGAGCACGCTACTCCCATCCAACCACCTCTCCATTTCCGAAGAAAAGACGACGGTTCTCCTCCTCCTGCGCTTGCTTCGAAGAGTGCGCTCGACCTGGCCTCCCGCTATCTCGATTGTCGCCAAACTTCTTGTAACTCATCTCCACCGAGCAGACACCCCAAAGCCACGCTCTCCATCTCGAGCAACCAAACTCTACAACCGCCTATTGACTTGCTTCTCCTTACCAACGTCCAACAGACCATTCGCTCATCTTCCGATCCTTCAACGCAGCCAGTTTCTAATTCTACACAAGATGGCTGCTATGGGTATCCCTCTTATACGAGAAGGCTATCGGGCGATAGTAGTTGTCCAGCTAGCACATGCTAAAACACCCCCCGAGAAGCAGACCGTTCGGGATATGGCCACAACCTGGCCACCCTGGCCGGTTGAGAGAGATGGCCGGGGAGGCTGGATTCCACCTGGAATCTCTCGTGCTGCTGAGGTAATTCAGCGAATGACAGAGGCAGGCTATCCCTTCTGTGATTGGGAATACTCGGCCTTGGTTCTCGCAGGCAAGGACACAGATAATACACCCACCATTCAGACTAGAATATTCCACCTTAGACTCCGGCACCTCATCTCATCCTCCCCGACCTCCATTTGGGCGGCTCGTATCCGTGCTACTCGTACCATAGACGAAGCATGGGCCATATTCCTCGACTATCGACAGAGCGGTGCGATCCCTCGCCGCGACGCCTGGGAAGAACTCATCGCAAAAGCCCTTTACGCCGAGAAGCTCACCCGCCGGCAGATGCACACAGACTACATTGAACGGAAAAAGTCTCTTCGTGAAAAGCCCCGTCTTGACGCTATACATCGTCTGCAAAGAGAGAGCAACTACCGCGTAGTCGCAGGCGAGGCAAAAGAAGTCCTTCCGCCCCCGAGGAACATCAACGAGGGTGTATACGTCCCTATCCCCCCACCAGACACAGACGAGCTGTTCATGATGATGAAAAGAGACAACGTCCCCCCAACCCGCCGCCTCCTCGCACTATTGGTGTCCCACAGCAGCGACCTCAATCGCGCCCACCAGATACTAGAGTGAAGTTTTTACCCCCTCCCCTCCTCCTCTCCCTCCCCTCCTCCTACAGACCCGCGCATCCTAACAGCATACATATCTCTCCTCCTTCACCGCAGAAACGACAAAATCGAACCCGCAATCCGCCTCCTCCTGGCGCAGAAGCCAACCTACACCCCAGCATACAACACCACTCTCACGCGACTCACCAGAACGCTCGATTCCAAGAAAGCAAACGACAAACCAAGTCGAATCCGCATAATTTGGGAGGTATACAAGAAAATGATCCGCCTCGTCAGCGAAGACTCTGAAACGCTGCGCGCGCTGTGCGTCGCTGCGGAGAGGAATATCCGTCTGGGGGCAAACGTACTCTGGGACGGCACAGACCCGGTAGAGCAGGTCATTCGCATCTTCGAAAAGAACATTGGCCTGCACAAACCAAAGCTACTAATCGCGGGCGAGGAACTGCCCCCGTTACTAACGCCCTCACCGGCTGCTGTGCACGCATACGTCCGGCTGCTTGGTTTCTCAAGGAGGTACCGTGCCATTGGAAGGATTATCGGGTGGACTGCTGGCGCCGCAGACTGGCTAGATGATGGAGACAAACCGATGGCCAGGAGGGTGATTGTTGCCGCGAGGGTGTTTTTAGAGGTCCCAGCTGGGAAACAGGGAGAGCAGCAGCAGCAGGGACAGGAAGATGAGGACAATGTTAGGCAGGGAGTGTTGAGGGATGTTGGGGTTTTGGTGCGGGAGTGGCCGGATGAAGAGGAGGTGGCGGAGTATTGTCTTTTGGGCGGGTTGAGGTAGATATTGTATGATACCAAGGAAGGAAGGAAGGGGCGCATACACTGTAAGTTAAATAAGGGCTTGTACGGTATGGTAAATGTTAGATTTATAGATATTTGAGGGTTTGGGACTTTGGGTGGTATTGTTTTGTGCGAAGGGATGCATTGCACGAATACTCGTATAAAAGGTATGATAGAATGTTTGTAGGTTGTGCTAGATATTAAATTAGTACTCACTAGCCGTCCCTACAGTGCCTAACATCTACGATCTATGATACTTGATCACTAATCTTGTTCAAATATATAAACTCGACTAACCCTTAACAAGCCTGCTCCTAATCTATTCCAACCGCCAACTGCCAGTATACAGATAAAAAAAATACACAAAAGGTCCTTCCTCAGAACCTCCCAGCCTCCTTGGTGGACCTTACTCACATTCTTTTGCTTACCTCTTAACTCACAAGCTACCCCCGCTCATACACTCCAACCACCGCTCCTCCAGCCTCCGATTTCTGGCTGCAACAGGGGTCGTTTGGTAACCAGACAAGGGTTTTTGTATTATGGGGAAAGATACATTGCAACACCCCTTACCCAGTTCATGCGCTCACAGTTCCGTTATGAACTCCAGACGAAAAGCCTGAAATAGATATATATTACGCTTTAGATGAGAATTGTGATTTTTTTTTCCAAGACTGAAATTAAATTTTTAAGATATCTGTAGAAATATAATGGCTTTCAAAAACCTTTCAATTTTGGTGTGTTTTTGGCATCTGTTTGTCTGGTTAGGAAAAACGGCCCTCAACTATTGGTTGCCAAGGATGAGTGATATTTCCTGACTGGGGTATCGTGTTGCAGGGCATGCCAACCCAGACTCTAACCCCCGACTTCTAGTCTGGTCACTCGCACTACTCCACTAGAAATATGGTACTTTCTCCAATGCCTCGGGCACAACATTAAGGAGGACCTTTTTTTTTTCTTTTTCATCACCGCTTTGTTCCTCCTTGTTGCTTGGGAAGTTAAGATACCATATGTTTCTGACATCACCAGTACGTTATTCCAATGACGTCACGGGAATACCTGTACGAGTGCAATGCTCGATAATCAACCAAAAAACCAACCAACCACTCAATGGCACTCCAGAAGCTACGGCACATTACTTAATGTGGGGGAATACCAAGGTAGAGCACAGTACTCGTACTCGGGTATATATAAATCCCCAACCACCCCCCAAAAAACCCCCAAAAAAAACCAAGCACCTTCCTCACACATCTCATCTCATCTCATCTCATCTCAAAGTCACGAACAACAACCCTTCCACTCCTACAAACATAAATACCCCAAGTACACTATAGCGGCGACAAAGATGACCACCCTCCTCCTCCGCTCCCGCCTCCGCATCCCCCTCCGCCTTCCAAAGCCCACCCGAACAACTCTAACCACCCGTCGTACCCTAACCACCACACCGACGCTATCGAGATCCATAACGGACTCTGCCAAGGACGCTGTCAAGACCATTGACCGCGTCGCGGGGACTGCTGCGCTCAAGGGGATTCAAACTGGAGAGGCGATTGCTGAGACGGCGAAGCAGACGGTTGCGGGGGCTACGGGACAGGTGGAGGGGGTAGGGGGTGAGGTTGCGGGGAAGGCAAAGGGTACTGCTGCTAAGGCTGCTGGGAAGGCGCATGAGGTTGGGGGGAAGGCAAAGGGTACCGCTGCTGAGGCTGCGGGAAAGGCGTATGAGGTTGGGGGTAAGGCTAGAGGTATGAAGGAAGAGGCTAAGAGCGGTAATTAAGGCTAGGGTGGGTAAGACTGAGGGGAGGGTTAGGCAAAAGCCTACTAGAGAGGAAGTTGATAGTTGATTGTTGTTTTTTTAAAAATTCTTTCCTTGAGATTTTGATATATAGCTGGGATTTTTTTTCTTGTTATGAGGTATGGGCTTTCTAAGAGGGACGTGAAACACAATATCAGAGTTCCGCATCTACTATGCGATTACGGAAGATGGAGGAAGCTGGGCGTGATATGAATTTTTGCGATTGCTGTCGCTAGTCGTGCCGTTATCTAGGGATTCCTGCTCTGGCCTCGGCTTCCTCGGGGGGACTTAAGACTCATCCTTTAAGCGCAGTTGTGCTGTTTGCAGAACCCCGACTATCTCGGCTTACCATTAATCCATTCTCGGATGAGGCATCGGTAGGAAGTGTCCGTGTAAAGGGATGAAAGTATATTTATCTACCTCCCGCTTTTTAGCCCTCCCTCGAGGACGCAATTGTCCAGGGGAATCATGTATCGGAAGTTGCTGAGAGGGGCATTGTCACCGGTAATACCAGTGATGGGAAAAGAGCGGCTTTGAATATGTGATCAATACTCACGGCCTGCATCACATAAGTAGTCTGTCCACTTTGGTTGTAATCCGCGCCGTGGATATTACCACATGTTTGATTGGCTTTTTGGCAATAACGTATAGTAGAATGTTTGACGCTTGGTCTGGGCTCTTGGGCCATCACACGTTGTCACTCGGGAATGCTCACGATGGATATTTCGATCCCGTCCTCTACGGTCTGGCTCTAGCTATGCATCACTGCTCATTACCGCTGGCTATCCCCTAGTATTTACAAAAAAGATTTCCCCACCAAAGGATCATGGTTACCTTCCCTTGAACACTGGTTTTCTCTTCTCCCTAAAAGCCCTTAACGCCTCATCCCTATCCTCTGTGGCAACCACCCCCTCGTAAGCCTTATTCTCCGCCTCTTCGCAACCCCCCTCAATAGCCCATTTCCCCATCCTCAATCCAACCGGCCCACCCATACAAATCTCCTCCGCAAGCTCCACCGCAGCTCTGGTAACCTCCTCCATACCCTCCCCACCTTCCTCCGCAACCTCCACAACCCTATTCGCTAATCCCAACTCCAACGCTTCCCCAGTCCCCACCCTCCTCCCCGTAAATATCAAATCCTTAGCCCTCGAAACCCCGATCAGCCGCGGGAGACGGTACGTTCCCCCGGCACCAGGAATGATGCCCAATCTAGTCTCTGGGAGGCCAACCTGCGCGCGGGAGCCCAAGACGCGCAAGTCCGTTGCTAGAGCTAGCTCGAGCCCCCCACCCAGCGCCAGCCCACTGATGGCGGAAATCGTGGGAATCGGCAGGGCGGAAATGTCCCGGAGTGTGCCTCGTAGGTTCGCGAGGAACGCGGCTGTCTGTTCTGGGGTGAATGTTGCGCGCTCCTTTAGGTCTGCGCCTGCGCAGAAGACGCCTGGGACGTTGCTGGCGAGGATTAGTGCGCGGGTGGAGAGTGAGGTTGGGTTGAGGAGGGGGGTGATATGTTCGCGGAGCTCTTTCAGGAATGCGCTTGAGATGGCGTTTTTGGCGGAGGGGCGGGAGAGGGTTAGGAGGGTTATGTGGCCTGTGTGTGCTGCTGGAATGGTGGTTCTCGTGATCAGGGGTGCGGATGGGGCTGTGGTGTAGGTTCTTCGGAGGAGGCGGAGGAGGGGGAGAGGGTGGGGCCTCATTTCTGAGAGATTATTTGTTGGATGCTTGCTTGGTCGGTTAAGGATTGGGGAAAGGGAATTGGTGGTAGATTTTTATGGGGAGGACCGGTATGGGGGCTGAAGGGAGAACTGCACTGGAGAGGTGTCTATGACTTCGATAAATTAAGGTTGAGGCTCCGAACTAAACAAGGCATGAGCCGAGGATAAGCGAGTTACGTTCCAAGCGATCACTCGGGTTAACTATTGATTTTGGAGGGTTGGTAAGGGTGCAATGTAGCACAATGTAGTTGTAGTTTCGGGCATTATATGACAGGGCGTGCAATTCGCAAGGGGGAGAGAAACCTGAGCTTCGTTTATTGTATCACAACCGATTATTGCGGAATGAGCCTATCGGAGATTTTGTTTGAGGCTAACTTACTGTCATAGTTTTGTACCTGGCGTTCCGGTTGCGCCCGGATGATGCTTGGGACATTCCACACTTCTGTTTTGGCAGGTGTAGTATTTCGCAATCACACAAAATCACCCGCTGCTTGTAGGGTTCCAGTGGTATGTTTACATTGCGTATGATACGGTACGGTGTCGTACGGTAGTTTAGCGTAAACTTGCTAGCCGCCGTTAGATAGGCTAGTATCCCAATATTATAAAAAGCATTTTAGATCTCAATGGAGAGGCAAGAGGACGGAAGGGTTTACACATGGGGCGGAGAGGTGGAAAAGAAGGCCTAATTGGGGGTTTTAAATATACAATTAACTCCAGGGATTGGGGATAAGAATATTGTAGGTCGGACTTGGGTCTTTCTTGGTGGTGCCCTCTTGGGCATGACCTTGCTCATACAATGCTGTTAAGCCCTTGTTGAGTCTTTGGTCTAACCGTTCCATAATCTCTGTAGCCTGTGGGTTTGCTATATATCTGAAATCTCTTTGCTATAAGGAAGTATAACTAGTCAGTAGTTTATACGACATGGCTTCTATGGCAAAAGACGGCATTACTAGACATCAAAACTTATAGTGCTGGATAGCGTTTCTGGGATTACACTTAGGGCTGTAATTTTGGGGCATACTGGCATGTAGTCTTAAGAGTGGAGACCATCTCTTTCTCTCGCATCCCTAGTACTGCAAGCGCTAGGTTAAGCACTTTAGTCCACCATTACGATATTATGAGATGCTATCAAATTCCTAGAAGCAAGCGAGCGAGCTAA
The DNA here is from genome assembly GCA_003521225.1 of Tuber microsphaerosporum. NCBI lineage: Eukaryota > Fungi > Ascomycota > Pezizomycetes > Pezizales > Tuberaceae > Tuber > Tuber microsphaerosporum. The sequence goes on along the minus strand of QOVD01002606.1, from coordinate 82 downwards.
CTTAGACGCACTGGGCTCCCCGTTTCTCCTTATGGGGACATCATCAGGAATCACTCGTATCAGAGCAGAACGGAATGCTAGC
>QOVD01002603.1:0-15093 GCA_003521225.1 Tuber microsphaerosporum | reverse complement strand
GGGTGGGAGAGGGGACTGAAGAGGGTTAGGGGGGATTTGAGTGACGAGGAAGGGGAGAGGATTGCGGGGTTGATCAGGGAGGAGCTAGGCAGGGAAGTGGAAAAGCTGGAGGGGGGAGAAGGAAGGATTTTGGCAGCTCTGTAGTGGCGATAATGGTGGGGGTCTTGGTGTGCTACCGAGTGCTCGAAAGATCACGGATTGTGTGAAGAAGGGACCGACCTCAGACTAGGCAATGGTATAGGGTGTAGTGTGATTTGCCTCTTGATATACCACCTCTCCCTGTGTTCTTCTGGGGACATCTTGTATCATAATAGACGACCTCCCTAGCCACCAGGGCACCCCCTCCATCCGGATAGATGTTGATTGGTGGGTTTTGTATGAGGAAACGAGCGGTGGTTAGCACAGTAGGTAGCCACGGCTCATCCAAGTAAACCACTTGAAAGATCCTTATTTGGGTTTAGCTATCTAGGCGGCTTAGGGGGCCGTCTATAGGGCAATTAGCAAAAGATCTACCGGTGCTCGAGTACTGTTGCGGGTCTTCCCTGCCAGGCGTCTTTTTGTGGGTATTGGCAACCTTGAGAGTAGATGTCCCGGTGAGGACAGTTTTCAGAAGAAAACAAAAGAGAGTAAAGGCCGATGATTGATGCTGGGGAACGAATGCTTGATAGCTGTACTGTACTTGATTGGTTTGATCAAGTATGAAAACAGTGAAGAAGAATGAAAACTGAAAGGACCATTTCTTCCGGTCGATGAAAAATCCCACGATGCCACTGGTATGCGCCACGGTATAATACGTATCTTAGTTACAGTCAGGGCTCCCAGTCGTCCAGTCGGACAGCTGTCGCCCTCGTCTGGACGGGACGACGCCAAGGTCGTCTGGACGAGGATGAGCCCCCGTCCGACGGCCGTCGACGACAGTCCGACTGCCACCCCTGGTGGGCAGCTCGAGCCCCACTTTTTTTCTTCTTTTTTATTTTTTTATTTTTTATTTTTATTTCCGTTCTCAGCCTTAACTTATTTAAGTGCCGTAACCACTCTGGAGATAGAGACCGTTGCCAAGGGAGTGATTCGCAAGAATATACCCCACGGTATGATACTAGTATTTGTCTCATTAACCAATATTGCGCGCCCGTACCGTATCGCGCGGCAGTTTACACTAACCAATCTTAGATTAGGTCCAGGAAACCCTAGCCCACCAGGGATCAGCCAGTCCCACCCGAGAAAGAAAAAAAAGTTGTGCACTTCATGCCAACCTCTCCTCCCATCCAGAGACCACCAACGCAATGGATGCAACACAGATATCTACGAAGAAACGGAAGCGAAAGCACAGCAGCAGTAGAGATGCTACTACTGATGGGGCTAAGGATAAAAATATAAGGAAGAAAGAAAAGCTTGAGAGGAAAAGGAAGAAGGAGAAGAAAGCGCAGGGTGAAGATGAGGGAGAAGAAGCTCAGAAGGCCGATGAAGAGGGAGGTGAAAAGGAAGTTAAGGCTTTATCGAGTGGAAAAACCGAAACGGGCGGGGGAGATCGAGGTAGCGAGAATGATGGGGAGGAGGGGGAGAATAATGAGGCTGATGAGGATGATACTCCGAAACGTCCTGATGCTGACACTGGTACTGAATCAAACGACATCCCACTCAGTTCTTCGCTATCGCTTCCCATAGTTGGAGAGAGCCCGGTTAAATTCACCGACCTTAATCTCTCTGATGCTACTCACAAAGCTATCGCGGCAATGGGGTTCGAGAAAATGACCGACGTTCAGAGTCGGACTATTCCTCCACTGATGGCTGGGAGAGATGTATGAGTGACTCCTTCACTCCCTCTTCATGAAAATTTAAGATGTTGATGGCGGGATACAGGTTCTTGGAGCCGCTAAAACAGGCAGCGGGAAAACTCTTGCATTCCTAATACCCGCTATCGAGATGCTCACTTCTCTCAAATTTAAGCCACGCAATGGAACTGGATGCCTGGTGATCACTCCTACCCGTGAATTGGCGTTGCAAATCTATGGCGTGGCGCACGAGTTACTGGAACACCACAGCCAAACGCTCGGGATCGTGATTGGTGGAGCGAATAGGCGGAACGAAGCAGATAAACTATCCCGTGGGGTTAACCTCCTGGTTGCTACCCCGGGCAGATTACTAGATCATCTGCAGAATACACCCGGTTTTGTATTCAAGAACCTCAAGGCATTGGTTCTCGATGAGGCAGACCGAATACTCGAAATGGGTTTCGAAGACGAGATGCGGCAGGTTATCAAGATCATACCCTCCCAGGATCGGCAGACGATGTTGTTCTCCGCTACACAGACTACAAAGGTTGAGGATTTGGCTAGAATATCGTTGAGGCCTGGGCCGTTGTACATCAATGTGGATTATCACAAGGAGGCATCCACGGTTGAAGGGTTGGAGCAGGGGTATGTTATTTGCGAGGCGGACAAGAGGTTTCTTCTGCTATTCTCTTTTTTGAAGAGATTTAGTAAGAAGAAGATTATCGTCTTCTTTAGTAGCTGTGCTAGTGTCAAGTACTATGCTGAGTTGCTGAATTATATCGACTTGCCGGTACTTGACCTCCATGGAAAGCAGAAACAACAGAAACGGACGAATACATTTTTTGAGTTCAAGAATGCAGAGAAGGGGACTTTGATTTGTACCGATGTTGCTGCGCGTGGGCTTGATGTTTGTTTCTCTGATAGCTCCTTCACTTTTGGTCTCTTGGGCTAATTGGGTTCGCAGATTCCAGCAGTAGATTGGATTGTGCAGTTCGACCCTCCGGATGATCCGAGAGACTATATCCACCGAGTCGGTCGGACAGCCCGTGGATCTAATGGGAAGGGTCGCTCACTAATGTTTCTGCAACCAAACGAAGTCGGCTTCCTAAAGTATCTCAAGGAGGCTCGTGTTCCGGTCGTCGAGTTCGAATTTCCGGCGAAGAAGCTGGTAAACGTTCAATCTCAATTGGAAAAGTTGATTGGGAAGAATTACTACTTGAACGGAAGTGCGAAGGACGGGTATAAGTATGCCTACACCATTCGGGGGAAGGGAGGGGGATGGGATGGATGATGAGAAAATTTGGTCCATGTATACGGAGCGGATTAAGACCCCGCGGCATGAGTTGCCCGAATTGCCCTAGCAGGCGCCTCTGATTCTCCTCTTCCTCTTGCCCTCTCACCTCTTCTGTTGAAACAAATGGATCATGCTAACGAGGGGAGCGAAAGGTCGTACCTCCAAGCCTACGCCTCCCATTCCCTTCGCACGGTATTCGATGTGCACAAGCTCGACCTCGTCAAAGTTGCCAAAAGTTTCGGCTTCTCGACGCCTCCAAAGGTGGATATTCAATTAGGATCCGCGCGGGATAAGCGGCCGTCACAGAGGAGGAGTTACGGCCCAAGGGGCGGAGGCACGAAGAGGCGGAGAGATGGTTAGTCGGTGTAGGGGTGCAGTGGCGGGGGGCATTGGGAGTGTATGATAGGTTATATGGGTATATCCTTGATGGTTGGTGTGGGGGGAATTAATGACTTGCATGTGTGTGGCTGATACACAGCTTGCTTTAGCGGGCTGACGTTTGTACGATAGTGGCTTTAACGGATAAATCTAAGGGGGTGTTTGGCACACCGTGTGTAGAAATAATCGTTATTTGAAAACATGTTTTGCAAATTAGATTTACGGAGGTACAGGGCATAAGTAATGTAGGTTCCACAAGCAGGGGTATGCCACTAACAGGGGTGAAGGTAGCAAATTAGGTATAGTAGCATAGAGCCAATCTTGGGTAGCAACTGGAACAGTGGCCATAACGGCCCGGGGAATATATAGTATTCACGATCTATAATATATCTATGATATATACAGTACCGGTCCAATAAAGATTCTATAGCGTATTCTCGCCAAACCATGAATTCGCTTTCGCATAACATACAGCTTCTAATATTTTGTAAAGAGACCGTTCGCATCAATGACAGCCTGACATCTCGCTGGCATGCTTTCTACCAGTTCCCTAAATTCCTGCTGCCCAATAGCTTCCCAAGCTTCCTTAACTGCACTCCTTAATCTGTCATATGACATCTGTTCTGGAAAATTATCCTGCAGATAATTTTTCATAATATGCCATACCCTTTCAATAGGGTTTAAGTCAGGTGAGAAAGCAGGCCAAAAAATAACCTCTATGCCCCTCTCCTGAAGCTCAGTTGCAGTATCTCCTGCAGCATGCCCAGGTGCTCCATCCTGCATAAGCTTCAAGTGAATTCCATCCCTCCTGCATAGTTCCATATATCCATGAATTATGGGAACAGTATGTGCACAGTAGCTTTCTGAATTGATGTAACCCCAATCTTTCTCCCAAAATATGCCTGGACCTTGCATATCACCATGAAAACAGCCCCAAAACATCCAGCCTCGCTTTCTCTGATGTTTTTCTACTATACAAGTAGGATCCCACTCTTAACCAGCTCTCCTGGTAACCCAAGTTCTGGTATGCCTTCCACCAGTGATCCAGGTCTCATCTGTCCACAGGATTGAATTCCACTGGTCTTGTGACCAGTTTGCATGCTCTTGAGCCCACCGGAGTCGTATCTGTTGATTCCTTTCTGAGATCGGAGGGTTTTTCATTGCTAGTCGCCGGTGAAAACCTTCCTTCATCAAAGCAGCCTGGATGGCTTTTCCCTCTACACCCACATCCAGCTCCTCAGCCAAGTGCTGAAATGAAAGACGCCTATTCCGGGCAGACATGCAGACGTACGCAACAAGATCCTCGATTTGTGCTTGGGTAAGGGTGGGTAGGCGACCCGGTCTTTTTGTCGGAGTAGCTGGGCAAGCAGGAGAGCACGCATATCCAATCTGCCGCAGGGAGAAGCCAGTCTTTTCTTGAATTTGGGTATACTTCCAGCCAATTGAGCGAAGAAGCTGGCAATCACACCGCTGATCGCGGGTAAGCTGGAAGCTCCGGGGATGCGGTGGGGGTGTAGCCGACATTGTGGTCTAGAAATAAGCCGAAAGGTCTGGTGAAAAGCGATAATTCAAATGGGAAGCAGAATAAAAAATCTTGTATTGATCGGTAATATCTCTGATCTTGCTCATGAAGCTCGGTTACTACTATGAACCTACATAGAATCAAACATCATGAAAATTTTCACCCTTCAGGGTCGCCAAGCAGCCTTACCCAATCTGTCCTCGCCCCCTGCGAGCGACATATCCCTGTTTGTGGAACCTACATTACTTATGCCCTGTACCTCCGTAGATTAGATTTGTAACCGACCAATTAAATCTAGTTAAAAGGCATTACTCACGTCGCCGAGTGCTAAGTAAATCACGTGATCTCTCGTTCAGATTTGCCAACTTCGATTCCGAAGATTACTCGACGCTGGAGGTAAGCAGGATGCTCCTAGGAAAGCCTTGACCCTCCTCTTATATCCTGGTCCTCCTGAGCCAAAGGGAAAAAATGAGAAACATAAAATTACTCATCGAAATTGTTCACGAATGCAGGAATTGAAGTTAGGAAATCTGAACGAACGATCACGTGATTTACTTAGCACTCGGCGACGTGAGTACATCATCCGAAGATATGCCTACATAAATTCTTTGTGAGTTTTGTGATTGGCCAAATCCAAATCTAATCTAAATCTAATCTGCAAAACGTGTTTTCAAATAACGGTTATTTCTACAAACGGTGTGCCAAACACCCCCTAAATTCCTCCTATGCAGTTGGTGTTGTTTTTATTTTGGTGTTTGGGGTGACGTTTTGGTCATGCATAATCACTCGCTGGTTTTCTCCAAGACTTGGATGGAGCAATCTCGCTCTGGAGGATATCGTGGCTCGTAATAATGGCATACTAAGAGGGCGTTTGGCGCGCCGCCCCCTAACTCTATACGGATTAACTCGCGATCCCTACTCTTTCTTACCTCTACTTGGGGTTCATTGGATGTCATCATATCACCAACACAAAGATGCCGGGTTTTTTTGCTAAGGCTGAACCTGGCTTTGGTTGCGGACTGTCACGCTAAAAAAAAAACAAGGCTTGAAACGTGCGATTGAGGAAGGATCTCATGACTTGAATGTGGTTTAGGGAATATATGAATTTTGGTTTTGCAGGGGCTAAGCCGCTAAGGTGGGGTTTTGGGTCTGACATTGTCCGGCTGGGTGGGTGTGGGTATGGGGTGGTGGAGTGGATATATATATCCTTCCTGTCTTTCACTTAACTTCCTCATATCTCGGCTTCATACTCCTCTCCCCTATTCTTCGGAAGAGCCATATTCCCGGTGTTCCCAAGCTTCCCGGGCGGACGGTAGGGCCCTGAGGGACCGTAGTCCCGGGCGTCTCGGGGAGGTTGTCTTAGTGTGGCGGGCGCTGGCGTCCTTCTTTCTTAAAGACGGGAGTCTTAGGGGTTGACGATGGTACCCGCCGTCTTGCAGTAGTACTATTGGGGAAAGGGTGAGAGAGTTGTCAACCGGGCCTGGGAGTCACTCATAGGTACCTACCGCCACATGCAGGTACCTACAGTTACCGCCCATCACCTGTAGGTGCCTGCCATCGCCTGTGGGTGTCTAGCGTTACCGCCTATTACCTGTAGGTACCTATCCTCAATCCTCTGCTCCTGCAGACGATTGGTTCTAGTTTTATATGTGCTCCTGTATTTAGTGCTAGCTAGTTAAGTTAATTGAGCACCGAGCATCATGGAGTTGTGAGTGTCAGAAAAATTGAATAAGAAGAGCTTGGTTGGCCGTTCTGGGCGATGAGTTGCTTGTGCTTGGCGTTTCGTTTCTATTGCAACCTCAATCACACCTTATCACTCGAAAGCCCCCAGGGCCCTGCCTTCAGTCCCGGGCACGGATTAGGACGGACTACAAGTTCGGCGTGCATCCCGGGAAAAGCCAGAGAATGCAACGTCCGTCCCGTCCTAGGGCAAGACGGACGGACTGGACGTTTGGGAACACTGCATGTTTCGCTCTCGCTTGACAATCAACTGCGGTCGGAAGCCCTCTCGGGGGGAAGAACGAGGAGGCAATCGTGCATGACTATATATTCCTTTCTTCCGCTATCCACGCTGGTGGCACCACATGGAACATTGCGAAGACTGAACGAAAAATAGGGAACCTCTTCTCCCACAGTGGGTCCATTTGTGGAACACAACCTAAGATCACACAATTGCGGCGTGAAACAGGGAGACTGGAGAGGGAGGGGGGGGTTGCAAGCGAGAGTGGGAGTGGGAACGCTACTGGTGGCGGCAGCAGTGGCGGTTGTATTAGGGTATACGAACAAACAACAATTGTGGGGAGAAGGAGTAGGACAGGTAGGCAACATAGTGGACTCGGGGGCTCTGTGGAGTATGAAGTAGTGGCGGAGCCAGCGGCCTGGAGGAGAGGGACCAGGAGTGCTCGTGGGAGGGGTTGAAGCGCGAACAGTAGTTTGTTAGCTACAGAGGCTGCGTACCAAGAGCGCCCCCTCGGTGATGGTGTAGTCCCGAATGGGGTGGATAGGTGGATGAAAAGTTTTCGACATAGTTTGGGGAAAGCGTAGTAAAACTGGAGTCATAGGATTGTTATAACAATCCAAGCGAGATCCAATCAGTGTTCCTAAGCGTCCAGTCCGTCCGTCATTTCCCTAGGACGGGACGGACGCCATATTCTCGGCCCTTGCCCGGGACGGACGCCCAACTTGTAGTCCGTCCTAACCAGTGCCAGGGACGGACCGTCGGGCCCTATAGTCTTTTCAAGTGATAAGGTGTGATTGCGGCTGTAATATGAAACGAAACGCCAAGCACAAAAGACATATTACTTGCAGTTAAAGCACACGGTTTGGAAAGTGCTAGGGGTAAGAAAATTTGGAAAATGAGAGCGCACTGTGCTTCGTCGATGTGGCTTATTGGATGCAAGATTACTCCCATCCTGGCTGTATATTTAAGCATATTTTATTCAATCACCCTCTATTATAGGTTAGCATGCAAAATACCTATAGGACCCTATAGGTAATTAGCCGGGCCCCGCAAATGACGGTCGGGCCCTGCAGTTGACGGTTGGGCCACGTAGGGGATGTCAATCCATAGGGATGACGGCCGGGCCCTACCGGAAGATCCCGTTCCTATTAAGACCTCAGGGCCCGGCTGTCAACCCATAGGACTGCAGTCTTTATGGAAGACGGATGCCATGCCCGACTGTCCTTACCCACCCTGCCCTGGACGCCCGGGACGGTTGGGAACACTGGACCTAAGAGTGGCCAAAAACTTAAAGAGCATGATGGTTTTTCTATAGACTAACTAATCAGGTTTAATGAATGCCCTTCAAACCCAATCCTAATAATGACCACCATGATATGCAAATGCCAAAATAAAGTAGTAAAGGCAATAAAGGAATGACAAGAATCAAAAAATGCGATGAAAAAAAGAAAAACCAATGGTAAACGGTCACCTCCGCCTTCCTCCTTACGCTGTTGCCGTCGACTTCCCGAATACAAGCTACCTCGAGACCCCGTAGATTCAGCATTCGAGTTTTACACCTTTCGCCTCGAACACATTACCCTTTGAATCCCGAATCGGTCCAATACAAGCACTAGGATCTGAACTAGGAGCGATTGGACCAATCTCCGCATTGCTAGGACTGACGCAGTTTTTGTCGGCGAAGAGAGTAAGAACGCAGGTCGACGGCATGTCAGGTTTTGGAACGACTACCACGTTGGTAATGCCGGTGTTGGTGATGACATTACACCCGACGGTGTCGGAAATTTGGTCGCCAAAATTCTGATCTGCTGGGCAACCGTCCTTGTTATACTCCCGCAAGGTAATCGACGTTGGCTTAAAGTCGGCGGGGAACTCGCTGATTATAACCTCGTTGAATGACCCAATGGTCGGGTTGTCTCCATCCGGAGCACACGCGATCGGGCCAACCTTGCAGGTGGCGAATAGACGCTGTTTCGCTGTGTTGACCCCATCCGTGGCTGTAACTTGGATTTTCAAGTCATGGTATGCGCAGGGACCAAAGATCGCTCCGGGGTGCACCACTGTATATGGGCCTACAGTAATATCGCTAAAGCCTTCGACTTTGCAGGACCTTGAAATAATAGAACAGCCTTCATTAACAGCTCCAAGTGGTTTGCCATCTCCACCGAAAAGTGCAATCAGGTTGTTCCGGCTTGCAATAATACTAGGACAGGCGACTTGAGAGAAATGGCCGCTTTTCGGCATCGGTGGTAACTGAGCCTGGGCTGCAATGCTCTGAATCAGGAGCAGTGTTGACAGAAGGCCTGTCCACATTGTATCGGGAAGTGTTGAGGGACGACTTATAAGGACTATGATGGGAGAAGTGAAAGAAAGGAGTTCGTGGAAGGAACGAATGTGTCAAGTCTACTTGATACGAGTAACACGAGTGAAAACGAAGTGTCAAGAATATTGGTTGGATATTGCCGTTCCTTGAAGACTTGTATTTGTTGAGTGTGATGAACATTTACACCGAGAGAATTCGACGCTTCTTATAATGATGTGAGTTGATGCGAACTGCCTCAAGCCGCACAAAGCATCACAACAGTACCATACTACCAGTCTAATGACGACAGCTAAAAATAAATTAAACGTCTTGCTTGGTAGCTGCACCATCAAGTTTTCCTGACATAGATAGCCTATAGAGTTGTAACTATAGCACAGTCACTAGACAAAAGTCTTGGTTATAGCTTATTCAGCAAAGACTGAGCGAGAATACCTAGTCTGACACCTCCACTACTGTAGAAAATCACTTATGATAGAGTATCATAATATTCAATGTATTCTTACATCTATACCACTAAAATAATATTTCATGTTTAATTATTCGCTTTGCTCTACCATTGAAAAACCATTTTCCGCCTTGTGCTAGACACCTTTTGGATGCAAGGGCATGCCTCACTATTCTGGAATCACTAAGACTTTTGTCTAATAACTGTATTGTGAAAACGGCGCTGGGAACTTCGATGCCTGGTTCAGGAGGTATCAAGGCGGAACACGGCGTTTCAACCACACACACTAAGCCAAATGTAGCTTGACCTCTTCACTCGGCTTATGCTTAGCGCCTGAGAGAGGCTCAGCCGAAGATGCTTACTGTACTCAAGTACAGTACCGTATTCTTACTGTGGCTCTCTCGTCTAACACTGCCAAGGAATGTTTTCTGCTTATTTATATCAATGAGACCTATGCCCTTTGTACCAAAGAGAATACTGGTTAATATACTCGCCCAGCGGTCCTTTATCCTGAATCGGTTAGCGCCCGGATCACATAAGCTCCCCCACAATTTAGTATCCTTGTGTACGGTACTCCTTCAGCGGCCTGTTAACCCTTGATTAGCCCCCTCGATTAGGTAAGCACCACAATGATTTAATCTACGAGTACAAGTACTCACCCAGCAATCTATCTTCCACCATCGCTTAGTTCAATGTTAACCTTGTCCGATGGAGGGGGATAGATTGACATATTGCAGGGGGAATACCAAAGGACCTCTCGTTGTGCGGTGGGTCATGCTTCGGATTACGAATCAGGACCTACGGCTGGTCAGATGTGGGAGAGATGTAAAAAAACTTTTGTGGTGGCAACCGGTACACTCCCGTTCGCAAAGTCCTTGCTCAAAGAAAAGTACTGTAGAAAAGCCCCGGCTGCCACCGATGTACTAATACAAGCGGTTTGATTTTGGATCCAACAATAACACCTCATGACCATTTATTCAGGCCTCCCAGAGGTCTAGTAATGGATAGGAAATATATCTAAATTTTGCAGCTACTAGTTGATATGAGTCCCGTGTACCTTAATCACATCCTCATAATTTGAGCTGCGAATTTTTGGCAAACTCTTGTACTGGTACCTTAGTTGCCTCCAAGACTTTGCCAGGGTGGGTACTTTTCCTTGAGCAAGGACTTTGCGAACGGAAGTGTACCTCGTCTAAGTGCTAAGGCCGGGTAACCTTAGAATAATAATAAAAATAAAAATAATTAAATAAAAATAATTAAATAAATAAAAATAAAAATAAAAACAAAAATAAAAATAAAAATAAAAATAAAAATAAACAAAATGAAAGGTGGAAAATAAAAAATACCAGGAAGGTCTTCTATACTAGAACATATATGTTTTATTTCTCATATATTATAGCATCTTGGTATTCTGTATTATCTAGTCAAGCCTGTTTTTATACTAAGAGGTCAGAATAAGGAGTAGGTCAGTATTTTTCACAAAGTAATCCTTTCCGGTTAGACCATTCTTTGAATAAATAACCCAAGACTTAAAATATGTCAGGAAAATATTAGAGGATGATTCACAGTAGTCCTAAACACTTGAGGTCGACCAACAGAGGCTATGGTCTCTGAAGTACATCTGATCCTATCTAATCTACTCTAATCCATATATTTTAAAATTTTACAAAAAGGTAGACCATGGTGGACCAGGGGGTACCAAGGTGAACAACAGGGACTATCACTCCCCTTGGTAGACCATGAGGACTAAAGTCATTTTGCTTATATAATATAATACTTTATAGTAACTATTTGAACCTGTTTCAAATGAAAACCCACTCTCGGACCACAACCACATATAATTTATGTAAGCATAGCCACCCAGCTAGGCCTCTAGAAAATGTATCTACTAGCTCAGAAAATATTATTCATGAATCAATGACCTCTGCAGTACTCTTAATGCAGATAAGCAAAATATTTTCAGATTTGATTTTTTGTTATATAAAATAACTTCAGCTTTCTGGGTGCCAGCAGATTAAATAATATTAGCTAAGAAGCAATTAGTTGTTAAGCTATTTTGCTTTAAAGATGACTGTTGCAAAATCCTATGATAAAATGGCTAGCTTATATAATAATATTCATCTTCAGCAAAAAATTACCCTACATCAGATACGCCGTTGTTGTGTCAATGTTAGGCACATTGGAAGCCCATGTATGGAATACTGGAATCCAGTGCACAGACCTCCGAAGCGCACAGACCCCTGCGCACAGACCTCAAAAATATGGCCATGATACCCCTGCGGCCCCAACGTTGGAGCACTACGTTTGTTGCCGCACCGGTGGTAGTTGTACTCGCACTCAAGAATGTCCCTCCAGGGACCACTCACAATAACACCATATACGTCGCAGCCCTCCGTCCGACCGGATGCTGTTCGCAGGATATATGAGAAGAGAACCTAGCGAAGATTATGCAAGTGGTTCGGACCAAATCAGCTAACGTCGCATAAAGTTATAGGCCTTCAAAGTTATGAGAGCTGAGGGAAACAAAAGAGTGGACGCTTAGGCGAAGTTTTCCCATTAGGAAATTAGACACTAGTACGCATAGTGGAGACCAATAGTCCTACTTAGAGTTAGTTAGTAAGGGAGAGGCATTGCGCGCAATTAGCCATAGGTGCGATTTCAAGCAAGAGTCATCCTGAAACCTGATGCGCATGTAGCCTAAGAACTCATACGCATTGAATGGTCTGACGACCAAGGAGTTGGCCACTCCTTACATGACTCGGTGAAGAAAGTTACAACGCTAGCACCTATTGGGCTACGAGAACTCTGCACACCTATCGTTGAGGAGAATGATACACCCTCACGATTAGATGAATAGTGTATGTCTTCATAATGCTAAGCCAGTAGTCGAACAGTTGTCAGGGTCAGAGAGTGTTCGCACTTTTTAGTAAGCAGATATTAGTTAGCCCGCGAACACTCAGACGCGGAATATAAATATCGAAGTGCCTCCCTTGCTACAAGAAATCATCAAGCACTGGAGAAGAGATCTTATCAATATAAAAAGTTACCGCGCTATAAATCTTTATCTTACTCAATTATCTTTTTTATATATCAAATTACTTCTCACGAGAGCTAGTTACCCATTAGCCTTCTTAGACAAATCTCCGAAGATACCTACTCAGGCTTGGTTCGATATTATAGTCCCACTATCGGCTACCCCTAACAGTCAGGATGCAAGGTATTCAAGGTTTGCGCCCTTGATGTTAGGTGCGCTCTGAGTTAAGATACCATACTCAGTTGCGCCAGGTGCATCAGGAGATATGGTTGCCATCCTCATTCAACTCAGAACGCTAGTAGCTACACAACCTTGCCTCCTGTGCTTCCGGACACTGCACATAACACCATCGCACCTCTTAATTTACTACTCATTCACTCAATTTCCAAAGTACCCTATCGCTTTGCCGCCATTTCTCATACCTGGAAAAGGGGTAGTCTTGGCAAATATCATTGGGTTAGTGTGGGCGCCAGGTGAGAAAGCCACCGTATTCTTAATTTTAATTTTGGGCTAATGACACCACAGAGTTCTATTTTCAGAACTTGATCTTTCAGAGAGTGAAAATGCCAGCTCACTCCAGTCTGAAAGCGAGTGATATCTATGATAGTCTCTACTTTGTTGTGGTTTCTCGACACATAGACTAGGACGCGACGTGATGTGACTCCACACTTTGCTCTCCTCACACCCGCCTCCTCCTGGCCTTCACAGAAGACTTCTCCTCAACCATAATACCTATCCTGAATCTGACACCTGCATCATGCTGGGCTCGATGCCAGCTACACACTCATATAGGATTCATCCCTCCCTTACAATTATTCATGAAGTTACAGGACTGGCAATTTCAGATTTCAAAGGCTGATTACTCTACAACCACAGAACGGATTTTGATTCTGTTTGTTGGAGCTTGTTGGGCCTGACACCAGCTACACACCGGTATAAGGCACGTCTCTGTGGCATCAAAACTCATAAAATCGCTGTCCTCTGTGGAGAGAGATATTAGGAACCTAGCAAAATTTTACTCGATAGCAGATTACTTCACAACCACTAGCCGGATCGTGATTGTGTTTTCAGGAGGTTGTTGGGCACACCGCCAGCTACACACCAGTATAAGGTATATGCCTGTTGCATCAAAACTTAGGAAATCGCTGTCTTCTGTGGAGGGGGTATTAGGTACTCAAGCTGGCGGAATTTTACTCGATAGCAGATTACTCCACTACCACTAAACAGATTTAAATTCTGTTTTATGAAGATTGTTGAACTCGACGCCCGCTACACGCTGGTATAAGGTACATCCCTGTGGCATCAAAACTCAGGAAGTTGCTGTCTTCTGAAGAGGGGGTGTTAGGTACTCAAGCTAGTGGAATTTTACTCGATGGCAGATTACTCTACAACCACAGGACAGATTTCAATTCTGTGTTCTGGAGATTGTTGGGCTCGACGCCAGCTACACGCTGGTATAAGGTACGTCTCTATGGCATCAAAACTCATGAAATCGCTGCCCTCTGTGGAAGTACAAAGCTGGTGGAATTTTACTCGATGGCAGATTACTCCACAACCGCTGGACGGATTTCAATTCTGTTTTCTGGAGATTGTTGGGCTCAACGCCAGCTACATGCTGGTATAAGGCTTATCCCTATGCGGTGAATATTCATGATGTTCCTGATCCAACCAGGCACCCGGAAGTGCTTGAGCCTGGGAGAGCCTCAGCCATAGTGAGATGACACCTCTATTTAGATCACTTAGCTAGACTAGTAGAATTAGAAATATCATAGAAGACTACAAAAAGAGACTTATTATACTGTGCTAGTATTGTGACCTAGGTCAGGAGCGGGTTAAGGGGGTACCCTTGACTCTATCTCCTGAAGATGTAGTGTTGCACCAGGTGTGTTCAGGAAGATTAAGTATTGCGCCAGGTGCGTTCAGGAAGATTAAGTGTTGCACTAGGTACGTTTAGGAAAATTAAGTGTTGCGCCAGGTGCGTCCTGAGTAAGAGAGCAGTAGTATTTGTGTTCTGATTCGCGATTGACGTTATGTGCGCTAGGTGCGCCAGCCGCACAGGGTGCTCCGGGTGCTAAGTATTATTTTTGCTGATGACAGCCGAACTGTCACAAACCTGACTAAGCGAGGAATATGGTTTCACATGACTCATGGTTATGAGTCATAGGTTTGTGATTTGTTTCACATGAATCGCACTTGCGATGTCATCGTTATAATGTTATTGGTTGATGTTTCTCACATGACTACGATTGTGGTCATATGATTTATGAACTTTCGCACATGACTCACATTACGAGTCATGAGTTTCACTCATGTGACGCGAGTTGCGCACATGACTTGTTATTTGGATTATGATTGGTTTAGGTAT
>QOVD01002602.1:0-19111 GCA_003521225.1 Tuber microsphaerosporum | reverse complement strand
ATATGACGCCAATATAGACAACTACAAGCTAGAACTACCCCGCCGCATGGCAAGACAGAAGCCCTGCTTCCATGTATCCTCGCTTAAGGAATATCGAGAGAACGACCCTGATAGATTCAAATCCAGAAGGATGGACAAGCCAGCACCTATTATCATTGACAATGCGGAGGAATGGGAAGCAGAAGACATACTCGATTATAGGCTACAGAACAACAGGCACGAATTTCTGGTCAGTTGGAAAGGATATGAACGAGCAGGCGACTCCTGGGAGCCTATTGAGAACCTCGAGAACGCTATGGAACTTATCCAGGTCTACTGGATACTCAACCACCCCAACGATCCCCAGCCCCAGATCACTTCCCACTATGTAAAAACCGCTTGGGAACCTATGGAAGTATCTACTACTAGGTGTATCGCCAGCCCACCACCAGACGACTTCTGGGAGCCCTACAACGATGAAGACTACGACTCTAGTAACTCTGAACCAGATTACTTCCCACAGACACCGACGGCCTCCTATGGCACATAGACAATGACGCAGAAGAGGAGGAAATTTAGATAAGTTAGGATTTGATTCAGATTAGGGGAATGTAACATGTGTACATGTTCCGGCAGCATTACACAGGAGGCAGCGAAGGATTTTCTATGTTTAGTTTAGTTTGACTTATATTTGGCTTTATCTCACCTCCGGTATTGATTAGGATACCGGCAAATAGTTATATGTTTAGTTTCTTTGGTTAGGAACTTATTTGTTTGAATTCCTGTAAGGAATGGTCATGTATACCAGCGGTAGGCAGCAGGCTTTGTAGCAGTGAGCTATGAGTCTTTAAGACTCCGGCAGGACTACAGGATTCCGGTGAACTGTACACTCACCGGTAATGATCGTGGTTGCAGGATAACTGATTACTGAAGGACGGGAACAACTTATGTATTTAAGAACCGTCTCCTGGCTAGCAGGAGACAGAGCAGACTTCAGCGAGACGCCTAGATTAAGAATATACTTGGTTGAACGGCGATCCTTTGTTCCCTTCGCTCTCTACTTAATACTCTTCTCCCTTCGCCTCTCCAGAAGCCTCCCTTGAGCCCAGCGCTAGCAGGACTACCGCCGGTCTCATTGTATTTAGTTAAACAGGAGTAAACCTGTTACACAAGTGAGTCTTAGCATTGTCAATGATAAAAAATACCTCTTCTTCTCCAACCTTCTTCCTGATGTCCTCCCATATCCCTAGAAAGTCATAATGATCATAGACATCAATAATTGACTTTCCAGTAACTCCACCCCTAGCAGAAGAAGGATCAGGAAAAACAGGTAAAAAAAGACCATGAGTTTGACCATAAAAAACACCAGTCATCCTCTCCTAGCAGTAGGTTCAACACAATTCTTATTCCACTTCTCATTTGGGTATCTAAATACCCATTTTCTCCTCTTTCCTCCACCCCTCTCCACAGATACCTCATCCCCCCACATTGCCTTCCTTCTCCACATCTCCCTTGTCCAATGCCTATAGGCTAATGCCTATTCCAATCTCTCTTGAGCCAGATCTTCATCCAAATGAGCTCTCTCTTGTGTCACCCATTTTTTAAGATGCTTTTGTGTAATTCTTCTCTTCACTGTCTTGGTAGAGACATTGGGTGCAACTTTTTTAGCAATCTCAAAATAGGTAGTGTGGCGATTTTTGAGAGCTTCCTCAACCATGGTTTCATCCTGCAACTTGGTAGTCTTAGGATGTCTTCCTCTGCCCACATTCTCCTTGCCCTTTTGAAATCTCTTTGAAATTGTGTTTCTGACAGTGGTGGGAGGAATGTTAAGGTAGTGGGAAATTTGCTCAGATCCCATTTGAGGCTCATGTAACCCAAGAATCCTCCCCCTAGTAAACTCAGAGAGGTGCTTAGAGGGAATAGGTTTTTTAGCATGACTGCGAAGAATAGGAGGCATAGTTTATTGAAAAAAATAATTAGACAGGATGGTTTAGTTTTGGTTGATCTAGAGGAGTTTGTTTAGGTAGTGAAGGAAGTGAGGGGTGATGAGGAGGAGTGCGTTGCCATCAATTGTTGAACCGCGGTTATTTTTGTCCCCCAACAATACCATAAGAACTGGAATAATTGAGCCTAACGCTAGGGTGTTAGAGTTACCTCTCCTAGTAAGGTTTGCTACATTTTTCTTTTTATTTGTCTTAGAGGGGGCTGATAGTCAGAATAATTCCCCATTTTCTCCAAACAGAGGAATTCAGCTAGCCAATAGTAATAACGCTTACTGGAAGTGCGAATCTATACAGATTGTTTTTCAAGACAGACGTAATAGGGTCAGCCCCAATCGACTGCCTATCGGGCAAGAGCTCTGAAGCCTGGTACCGGTACTTCCGAAGCTCTTATTGCGGAATAATTCATAGGAGTAATTTAGAATATATATACTACCAGAGACTGCTAGCGATTCAATGGTGTAGAGGTATCATGGGCGCTTGCCATTCAGTGTGCGCCCGACCCGGGTTCGATTCCCGGTTGAATCACAATATCAATTCTACTTTTTTTTTTGCCTGTATTTTTTCGTTACATCTTCTCTCACTCAAAGTATGATACCTTAAGCACCCATGTGTGGTCTACCTTGTTAAACACTTAGGGCAGTTAGAATAGGCCTAACCCCACTTTTCTCTTACCCGCGGATACGAGCAAAATAGTTGGGATAGCGCCGCACTGATATAATGAGTGACTAACCATAAGTGGGCTTCCCACATTTGTTCTCAAATAGGGGGATTTAGCTGGTCTGGCAAGAGAGTCGCTAGGGTAACAAAAGTCGAATAGTGCCCCAGCACGCCCCAGGTGGATTTAGCAACCATGGTCGGCTTGCGTCATTTGGGGGAGTTGATAATTATCATCCCTTACCTTGTGGCCGAAATTCATGGCTGCGTAGCGCGTTCGGTTCTCGGCTCACAGGTTATTTTTCAGGTGCCCCATCACAGCCAATTTGGCTTATCTCCTACGGTAGCCAACCCCGTTTGGAATGTTGAATATTGGCCTATTTTAGTACTAGTACCCGGGAGAAAATCTACGCGGCCACTCTCGTTTCCATCATGGCAATGCTGAACAGTACTGATATTGCGGTATTCTGAGCACTACACCCTTTTGAAGCACAACATTTTTTATATCACAATTAACCAAATAGGCTAGGTCTAGTATCTAGCGCTGGCCATGATTACAAGGTACTCGAGTAAGGGATGAGCAACGCTTAATCACCCTAATCTCAATTAGTCTCCTAAGAAAACCTTTCGTCTTCTCTACTTCCATCTCAACCTTATTGAAACTGCATGCCTTTTTGCCAAACCTGCTTCACTAAATAGCCTAGATTGTTTGCTTCGTATTCCACTTGACATACCTATCATTAGACTATTTACTGTATTTTGAGAAGTACTTAAAGACAAGGCATCGTCTAGGCGGGTATTTACCCGCCTAAGGGTGAACGAAAGACTTCGGGTATCCTCACTATACTCTTTACAGAGTGTTTCTTGGCCTAGCGACCCGTGGGCCGAACCAGCTATATCCCCCTAATTGGGCCGAGCTATAGAAATTGGGGGTTAACCGATGTTTTTACGCCAATCTATCAGAGGGATCTCGCTTCGCCTAGGAATCTTGCAGCAATGGTTTTAGTGCTTAATTAGGTATGATTTGCGTCACTGGTGCCCTAGAATTATAGTTAGACTTCATATCTAGATAGCCAAGCTATTCTCACGGGACTGCGTATTGCATGTCATTCGGCATGGTAGTCTAACCTAGTGAATTTTATAGAGCATTGGGTATCGCAAGATATATAACGAAAAAGCATACAGAAGTAGGGAAGTCATCCTAACACTAAACCCGAGTCACCAAGCAAACCCGAGTCACCAAGCAAGCCCGAGAAAATTTATATATAATAATATTATCGCGATAATATGAATCTTAAGATTAGACGAGCCAGGGAGGAGGAAATTCTTGCACACTACATACCCATCCAATCATCAACCAGCACAACAGCCTAGAGAGCAACTGCCCACAGTCATTCAGTGTCCGCAAGCTGAGCTAATATTGCTTCTACTTCGGCTTTCTCGTTTGGTCACATGACTTATTCCGATAGGACAATAAACCTTGCTGCTTTCCCTTACCAAGTCACATCGTGACACTCATTTCCCTCCAAAGAAAATAGTTGTGAGACCAAGGGCTAGTGCTCCCTTGACGGAGTCTGGTATCCTGCCTACCCCTCCCTCATGCGGCCTCATTTCGATTTCACAAAAGTCATGTCTTGAGATTTTTTTTTATTCTCCCCCCGAAGCCTCGAATGTCGCAGGCGGGCACTTCTAAGGATAAAACCTATGTTACAGAACGGACACATTATGCGGGACATTCGAGACGATATTGATAAACTCCCCTCCCTTCCCTCTTATCTCGGCTCCCCTAGAAGGAGAGTTTGGGTCTTCCTAGTCGCCCATGTTCCGTCTAGCTTGGGTTAGGTTGGGTGGGCGGACATCAATTGAGCCCGGTTTAGGCTGGGCTTAAGAATTTACAACCCAGGTAGACCCCTCGCGAGGCTTGCCGGCGACGGTAGCCCCAGAGAGGACAACTATCTCCCCGATAGCAGCAGCCAGGGCCATTTGTTCAGGGCTGATGAGGGTCCGGTTGTTTTCTGAGGAGATTTCCCCAGAATGGACACGGTCGGTTTGAAGGACAGAATTCAGCTACGGTATTGCGCTAAAATTTCCTAGGTTTTTTCTAGTATGGAGATCAAACTCAAACTCACTAAGTCAGATTTATAAGACCTACCGTAAATTTTGGGTAAACTCGACCCGCCGCCATACTTCTTAAGGCAGCCACTACTCCTCTTAAATACTAACCCCGTGGCAAATTCGCTTTTCCGGGGATAGTAACTACCATATAGGAAATAGCGGTGGGTCGAGTTTACCCAGAATCTACGGTAAAGGGAGAGGAACAGCCTAGGTCGCAAGATTTATTGCTAGCCTTGCTGGATTTATCCTGAAAGACAGGCTTGGCTACCACAAGGGCGAAGATATCGAGGCTTATATAGAAGGCAAGTGGGCCAAAACCTATTCATCTGCAAGGATTGCTTACTGACTGATAGGATATTGACAGGATTAGTTTTGCTTACTTAAGCTTGTGGCGGTTTGAAATTAAGTCTCTAACGTTATATATATCACACGGTACGATATTGGAGAAGGGCACATAACCTAAAGTTTCAGAGTGATAATCTATGATCAAAAGCGTACCCCAACACCCACCATTCTAGACCCCGCCCTCTCCCTAGAAGCCTAACTCCCGTCAAATGTTTGCTCAAGCCTTACCCAAGACAAGTTTACTTCCTCCGCCGCACAAACAGTCTTTTTCCCCACAGCGGCAACTATTCTCTTCTTTACATCTCCACAAACAACCACCTCAGGTTCACCCTACTATCGTATACCGGAAGTCGCCCCTCCATCCAATTCTACCCACTACTAACTCTGCACCAGGCCTCGAAATGTGTCGCAGTGTCACTCTTCATTTCGCCTGCCTCCACATCCGCGAACACACTTGCCCCTCCATCCAGGCGTGCAACACCATTGACCCGAACTCGATCGAAGCTGTAGCCCATGAGGTCGTGTACCGCTTCGTCCGGATAAACACTGAGTGTTGGGACTGTGCCGCAAACAAGACCAGAAACCACAAATCCCACCAGCCTGGAGTGTATGAGTCTGACAGCGGCAGCGGCTACAACGACGAAAATGATCCGGAGGCTATGGCTATGGTAAGGCGCCAATTTAGGGTTGCAGAATGTTCTATAGCTAACCCACGACTGCAGGACGGAGAGATGCAGAGGTGAGGTGACGGCATTAATTCAGCAGCCTATCGAAAAGATCGTGGGAGGTCGGGTTGTTGGATTATTTCGGGGTGGATTGGATCAAGTGCTTTGAGCTACTTGGGGTTTTTACAAAAACACTGTTAAGCACATGGGACGGTTTTTCGATGGGTGAAATGATCTCGTGAACATGTTATGCGGAGATTTTGGTTCTAGATCCTCTATGGTTGATCCCTTCGCTAGGCAACATGGCTAGCATTTTATTAGCTTCTGATTCGCCCAAGTCCTCCGTGGCACTTGGATGCTTCCTATCGATACCTGAGGTACATGATAACTACTCGGACCAGAAATACCTCCTGTATCTTAATATTATAGTATGAGACTAATATATGCTTAAACAAATCTCTAGTTCCCAGGACCTAGCCTTGACCACCGAGGATCTGAAGCTAACGGAATAAACAAACAACACAGTATCATTCCGGCAACGCGTGGTGCACAAACTACCGCAAGAACTCGAAGGGTTGAATCTCGCCCTAGGACCTTCGAGTTGCATTTCCTGGTAAGACCCGGTACCTTTTTTTTTGTCTTCAGCTGGGACTTTGGGGGTCAGTTTTCGCAGTGCGTTCGCCCCTTATCCAAGAGGAGGAACTTTGGAAGTCTTAGCGGAGGAGAGAAAGGAAAAGATATGTATTAATCATAGGCAAAAAGAGCTGTGCAAAGACAATCTAATACCCCAGATCAAGAGTTCCACCCACGAAGCACAAATCGCATATCAGCAGGGAGCCAATTCTGTCTCTAAACAGAACATTCAAGAGTTTAGAAACATACATCATATAGCTCACGGGATGCTGAGGAAGAAAAAAAACCCTCGTACCTAGTTCCAGTGCCATACGGTAGTGAGCTGTATAACCGCTACCGACATAAGTTACTAGTCAATTCATAAAAGATCCAGATACGAGGCCGAAAACTGGTGCTTTACGCCCAAATTCGAGGATCTTAGTACCTTCATTCCCAAACGATCTACGAGTCGGGGAGTAAAGTACTCTAGCCATAACATTGAAACAGCCAAATTCTATCAACGAGAGAAACATTATCGAACACATTCTCACAATCGCTCGGGTTGAATTGCATAAACTAAGACCTTATCCCGGTTACAAAACTGCTCAGCCAACTTACGGTATCCATAGGGCTCTCATTAGCAATTCGGAAAGTAGTATTAGAAATCTAGTCCACCTTTACTTCAACATCTCTATCATCATTCACAATTACCCCTATGCATGAGCGAGTGCCCGGCAGCACATATATATAGAAAGAGCGCCACTCCACCAAAGACAATCACCGAAATGCGCTAATTAGCCTTTCAAAAATTCAGCTACTCTTTCAAGACATTGCATCTTGCCTAACATCCGTGGACCGCAAAGCAAACATCACCTAAGCGTCCCCTACCGCTTATGGCACAGTAGACATACATGGACGAGCCACGCACCGCCTGCCGAACCAAGACCGCGCAAGAAGCACCCCAACTATTTCGGTCCCGTAGTTAAACGTTTCCACTCCTAGGATCTTTTTTCACAACGGATCGTCACTCTCCGGTTAGCCAGGGGGCCATATAGCGATGTTGTTCTTGATCCGCAGAACCAGGAGGTGTTCGGTGAGGATGTTGGTCCAACTCCGCTCACGCGGAAGAAGTGGCTTACTGAGGGGCAGCAGCAGCCGGCGTCCAAAGAGGTGTAGGCGTAGTGGGATAGGAATGCCGCTAGTCAGCGGTTGCGCTCACAGACTCCCAGGAGTGATGATGCGGAAGGGAAGGAGGAAGAAAGGATGATTGGTCGCATGAGTTGTGAATCGATTGGGCAAATCGTTGAGCCCGATCCCTCTATCGCTAGGCCCTTAGCGAGCACTCCAGCGCCTGCGAGGAGGAAGGATCGAGTGTCGGCCTAGGCGTAATTTGGGTTTTTAGTGATGCCGTTTCTGTCCTTGCTTTCGATCTCTCTTTTTACCCCTCGTTCTATCTTTCCATCCGACTTTCTTCCCATCTGCCTACCTGGCCCTCTTCTTCTTTTTCTCTCTTTCCTAATTCCTTTCCCTCTGGAGGCGCAATGGCAGAACGTCCATGTATCGGGGATTCCTCCCCTTTTCCGCGTGCGTAGTTGCCAGTAATCATACTTTATCACTCGACCGCTTAATGCTGTGAACTAGAAAAATGAGCACTTTAGGAGAGATAAGAGTGGAATAAACAAACGAGTAGCTTTTAAATATCCCAGGGCATCATGGTAAGAATACACAACCAGTCGGGCCATCGGCATTCACTCTCCAACGGGGGCACGAGGAAAACCGGGGGGCGGCGAAGACAAGTGTTTAGCAGGCAAACAAAGTGAATTTATCAGAGCAGGGCACTCGTGCCGGGCCACAAGTGGCTATACCGGTAATACGCATAGGTTTTTTTACTATTTCTTTAATCCCTGTTTTCAGGTACCCATTGTCTATGACAAGTAACAAAAAAAAACAGCTACTGATCCCTGCCGGTATTTGTCACCCTCTGATTTTCATCTTGCTCCCTTTGGAGACTATAGGCGGTACCCCCGTATCCCTAGTCACTGCACATAGAAATAAGGCCGGGCCCATCCCCGCGAGGAACATCCGCGCCGTGTGCTGTCTCCACTGCTCACACAGAACACGCTCATCCGCAGCGCTGGGCAGTGCAGTGCACATTACGAATCCCCGATACCCTTTTCCTACCAACCCTCCGATAAACGTTCCCACAGCAACCCCACGTGTTACTATAATTATCCCAGGCAACTATTGGAACGTGACATCTCACAATCTGCACTTTATTACCGGATACATTCCGAAAACACGAGGAGCGAAACCATTGTTACCCGACCGCTCTGACACCTTCCGATCTGACTTGAGACCTGTCCTGGGTTTCCACTTTTTTGTACGACATCCAGCCAAGAGGTACCACATGGCATGTGCATGAGACCGAGTAACTTTTCGAGGATTCATGTCTGCAGTGCGCGAGTCGTTTAAGAACGTGATGCTACTCGAGTAGAGGTGCTATGCGGAGGAGGCTCGGACTGCCTTCCATTGCATTGCATTAAAGTTTAAATAGATACGATCGCGGAACACCCAAATACACAACCCCCCCAAATGCACTGTCCCCAATGATTGGCTTGTAACCTTAGATTACTAAGATTCGGCCAATCAGGAGCGAACTCTGAATTCGGACAGGGTGTGCATTTGGGTGTTCCACGATTGCACTAATACCTTAAGAATTCGAATAATTGGCACTCGTTGCAAAACCCCCTCTCTTGGAGAGGAGCTCGAAAAGACCGCGAAAGCTACAAAAAAATTTAATAAAAAGAATAAAAGAAAAGTTCCAGACCTTACCCGCAAAAGGAACCCCAACGTCCCAGCGTCAGTCCAATTATCCGAGCTCTTACAGTATCTGGGCAAAGGACGGGTGGTTTCAGGAGGATGGCAAAGCTAAGCTATACTCGAGTAATAGTATCGGATCTCATCGAGGTCATCGACCAAGGCCCACCGTTTTCGCGATATGCTATGGCATCCCGGGCTCTGGCCTACCAGTTTGAGGTGCCTCGGTATCTGTGCTTCAACAGCCAACGAACTCACCCTACCGTGCTGTTCTACGAGAGCCACCACGGATATTCCAACCAAATAATAACATGCTCGAATAGCCACTCTGATGATAGTATCATACCGATACCTTACCGCCATTGCCCCAGAGGTCACTGAGGGAAATGCGTAACCCCCACCTTGATTTTTTTTTCGATTGGCACCGGAGAGGACAGCCAATACCAGTACTATAGATTCAATGTTTGGGTGCAGGGCATAAGCCACCCTGTGGCAAACGGGCAGACCACAATCGTGCTATATAGCGCCACAACTCGTATGCCATCCGGTACCTATGCCATACTACTGGTACCGGATATCATACCGAAACCTGTACTCGAGTAACTAATCTCGTGATACCAGCCTCAACATTAGGGCAGTGTTTCCAAATTCCAACCCCACCATGATCGAAACCAAACTTGATCGAAACCAAGTGAAGCCCAATATGGAAACGCCAAGCCTAATACGTAACCACCACTCTCTATCCAAGAAAAGGAACAAACCGCCAAGACAGCGTCATTACACAATCGCACAGTACGCGTCACTCAATGCCCGAGCCCTATGCCTTGCGCCCAGTGATCTTCATGACAGCGCTGCCGACGGGCAAATATATTGTTCTGGCTTCCTACAGTAAAAGCCTCATGGCCACTGGTGATGATGGATATATATAAATCTAACTTTCTACTTCCCTCTCTTCTCCATTCTAATCACCACTGCCATTTCTATTCACCAACTGGTGCTGTACTTGATTGATTGTCGAGGTTTATTCCAGGATCAATATTCCAAGATCAACATTCAACCCAACAATAAAAAACATGCGCTTCTCAGCGATCGTTCCGATAGCCCTGTCTATTGCGGCCTTCATACTCGCTCTGCTTGTGCTGTTTGCCGGTAGAAATAACGGGTTCCTAGGCGACACTTATATCATCAAGGTAACTTTCTCTCCATGCCCTCCAAATACACACAGATACTAACAAGAGCCACCAGGTTGATACTTCAAACCTCGGAGGCGAAGGCACCTCCCTCAACGCCTCAAACACTGGCATCGGCGTGCTCGACAACATCCTCAATTCGGCCACCCAGGGCATCGTTAATGCCACCGCCGAGCGCCTCGGTCTACACGATTTCTACAAGGTTTTCGTCATGAACTACTGCGAAGGCGACCGCGACTCCAACAACAATGAGCAGATCAAAAACTGCACTAAGCAGAAGGGGATGTTCACCTTCGATCCTGTCGGTATTTTCGAGAGCGAGCTATTGAAAGGTGTGACGTTACAGGACTTGGGTGTCAACACTCAGGACCTTGACAAGGCTGTCCACGTTTTGAACGTTGCCTACAAGACTATGTTTGTCACGTACTGCGTTGGAATTGCCGCTGCTGGTATCACCATGATTCTCGGAGCCTTGGGCTTCTTTGAGAGTAGGCTCATCGCATGTGCTAATTGGATGTTCGCTGTGGTGAGTTTGGCTCCGTTTTTTTTTTCCTTCACCTTCTGAAGCCACCACTGACTGATTCTCCGTTTCAGATATCCTTCTTACTCCTCGGCGTTGCATCCGGCATCGGTACCACAGCTGCCGTCAAAATTCGTGACGCGATAAACCGCGAGATGGGAAAAATCGGTATCCGAGCCTATCTTTCGAAAAAGTGCCTCGGTATGACATGGGCTGCTGTTATCTGCATGCTTATTGTCACCTTCTTTTGGTGTGGAGCTTGCTTCTCCAGGAGAAAGAATAGGACCCACCGTAAGGATGTTGATGAGAGCCAATTGGCTGGGCCCAGGCCTGTTGGAGGAAAGAGGTCCTGGAGGAGGTGGAGACATTAGAGAAAGATAGGATATGGTTAGATGGCGTATGATGGATAACGAACATTTCCTTCGATAATGTATTTATATAAGTTTTTTTTTGGGAACAGGACTGTTTTTGCTTTAATTTTATTTCTTTTCCGCCCTCTTCCTTCTCCGAATAATCCTATCAAACGAGTCTCCTTTGCCCCTTTTTCCTTCCTCGCTCCAAGATACCCCTCTGCCATCCTTGCCGTCATACCATACTGGTATTCTTTTTCGCTTTCTTGTTGACCGACCTTATCGCGCTTAACCGAAGCAAGCGCACGCTAGAAATGGATGGGAATCTATATGATTAATGATTGTTTCACTACTCTTCTTGACTAAGATTTTCCACACACTTACTCTCCGCCGAAGATGACGGAGGGCGCTCCGAACATCCGTCAAGTGGTGGAGGGAGGAGGAAGCGTTTCGAGTGAGATGTTGTGGAATAACCCCAACCCCCGGGCTTAGTCATGTAACATGCATTCAATGCATTCAGCCCCAGATTTCGATTTCGGGTTGATCTGTCAGTTCTGTATGCAAGAGGGCCTTCGTTACACATCAAAAGTCTTTTGACTGGAGGAACTTGCATGACCGTTTTCTAACCTCGGAGGTGAATGTCTCTGGTATGGTAGTCTACTCGTAATTTTCTGACGTTTGTAAACACAACTGCTATTGCATATGGGCAAAAAATCGGTCAGAGCCTCATGATTTTGCCCATATGCAATATCAGTTGTGTTTACAAACGTCAGAAAATTACGAGTATTGAATTGCAGATTTTTTTTCTTCTTCACTGATCGCGTACCGGTAGATCCGTAGGTTTCCGGTTCGGTTTGGGTGTTTGGGAGTTAAAAATATGTTTTTTCTCTCTTTCGGATTGTTACTCTTGTATGGCTTTTTTTTTTTTTTTTTTTTTGCTCCAGAGGATTTCACGGTGTACACGTACTAGTACAGTAATCTGTTTTTTGCTGTGGGTCAGTTGAAGATGGGATGGGATGGTGTGGAGAACACGGGTACCGGTACCGTTAGGGTTTCCAGACGGATGGATGTTCGCTTAGGCAGTCGGGGGTCGAGTTACATAGGCGCTGGGGGGTCCGGTGTTTCAAGATGCAGGTACATTGGTCGCTGATGAGACCGTAATGGTGATGGAATGTAAGTTAACGGGGGGTGGGAGGGTACTCGAGTAGGTACAGTATTATACAGTGGCATAGAGGATGATGAAATGATATTTGTGGAGTCGTTCTTGTGCTTATGGGACAGACTGGGAATATTCTAATTACATACCGGTACTCGACGTTAGATGGATCAAGTTGTCTCTCCTCATCATCATCATTATCACCACCATCATACAGTGCTGTATTCTCTTGGCCTTCTCCTGTGCTGCGTCAGGGTGCTTCACTCTGCCTGCGGGCGAGGGCTGGTGCGTGGTTGGTTGCGGCTCTTGGCAATGCATCCTCTTTTCCTGCCCCCCAAAATAGGAAATTAGCACAGCCCCAAAACACTCCTCCGACAGGCTTGCGGGGGAGGGAAAGGGGATTTTTACTCGTTCGGGGCTTGTCTGTGTGTAAAGTTTTTATTATTACTTTTCCATACATTGATTTTGTTCCTCGCACTTTACTTTCCCATTCCCGGATTTGTGAACAACCCCCTGGATTTTCTCCTCCATTCTTTCATCTTTCACAGTCAGCTTTTTGCTTTCACATTCCTCTCCTTTCTTTTCTTCCCGTAATTAATTATAACAACGCCCCAGCCAAAACCCAGCCCGGTTGATTATTATTTCCTTCCTTCATCGTGAAGTCACTCTTGGTTACTTGTCTCTCTCTCTCTCTCTCTCCCCGTTCTTGTTCCAGTCGCTCCTTTCCCCCCCCCACCCCCCGCCTTCTATTTTTTCCTTTTCCCTCCCCTTGTTTACTGCTACTGCTGCTGCTAGGGTAAAAAAAAAAAAGACCTATTGCCTTATACATACTATTCGAGGTGTATCTCTTTCTTCACTCCTTTCTCTTGCTTGTGGGCTGTGGTGGAAAGCTGTAACAATTTTCTCTACTGGTACTTCTTACTCAAACCGCACATACCAACACAAAGAATATACAACAAACCACTTTCCCCCAACTCTATATCCATATGCGGTGCTGAACTGAACGCCTGGTGCACGTCTCAATTTTTTCTTCCTCTTGTCCTCCTCTCCTTTCCAACCTTTCACTAGATCGATCCATCGCTCGCTTCGTCTCTCTAGCCTTTTCCTCGCTCGCCGGTCGCTCGTTTTTAAACTTGCCCAAATTTTCCCGCGGATACGGTACCGGTAACCTTCTCTTATCGGTAACCCCATCTTCAACCCCCCCTGTCCAAGCTGCTCTTTTACTGTATTATATACAAGATGAGGCTATTCTCCTCTTCGTCAAGGCTGCTAGCTTCTTCGCTATTGTTTGCCACTCTTGGGTCGTCTATTGTCGTTGATCTAGATAGTGACTGTTGGTCTCTCTCTCTCCCTTTGTGTTCCGGGTACCCCCTTTATCCCTCTGCATGCCCCAAACTGACCTCGGTATCCTTATAGCTTCCATCAAATCGGCTACCAAGATTGTTGCCGAAAACCTGCGTGCCCTGTACCCATCCAACGAGACGTGGTTTGTGCCCGGCGAATTTGGTTTGATCCAGACGGCCAATGGAGCGAATGACAAGGGGTACTACTGGTGGGAGGCAGGCGCCGCGATGGGGGTGAGTGCATACTCCTTGTGATACGATGCGACCGTGACCGTGACCAACAATGAAATGATCAACAGAACAAAAACTGACGGAAACAAACAAATAAACAAACAAACAGGCTTGGATTGAATATTGGCATTATACTGGTGACAGCCAATTCAACGACATTGTGACGGCGGGCATGTTGCGCCAGGTTGGTGAAAAGGAGAACTACGAGCCACAGGCACAGACCCTTTCCCTCGGCAACGACGATCAAGCCTTTTGGGGTATTGCTGCTATGGCGGCCGCTGAACGTGCATTTCCCGATCCTCCGCAGGACAAGCCTCAGTGGCTTGCCCTCGCTCAGGCCGTTTTCAATCGGCAGGCCTCTCGGTGGGATACTCAGCATTGTAATGGCGGTCTGAGGTGGCAGGTTGTGTCGACCAACAAGGGATATGATTACAAAAATGCCATTTCCAACGGTCTTTTCTTCCACTTGGGCGCCCGGTTGGCAAGATATACTGGGAATCAGTCCTATGCGGATTGGGCCGAGAAGGCTTATGATTGGTCCAGGGAAAGTGGTCTGGTTAGCTCGGATTATAAAGTCCTCGATGGTGCTCATATCCCGGAATGTGTCGTTTCTAGTTTCTATCAGTGGACCTATAATGCTGGTGTCTATCTCTCCGGTGCTGCTTACATGTACAACTTTGTATGCGTACTCCTTCCTCCTTGTATGGCTCGTTTGCTAACCCTTTTAGACCAATGGAACCAACCAAAAATGGAAGAACGAAATTACGAAGCTTATGAATGCTACCGCGGACCCTTTCTTCTCAAAGGAGCCTCCAAACATTATGCAGGAATCTACTTGTGAATTCGGATTCACCGGAACTGATCCCACCTGTAACACTGATCAGCGTTCTTTCAAAGCTTATTTCGCTCGTTTCCTCGGATACACTTACCAGATGGCACCCTTCACCGCTGATTTCATCATTCCTCGTCTGAAAGCTACTGCGATCGCCGCGGCTGCATCATGCAATGGTGGATCCAGTGGCACGATTTGCGGTCTCTCGTGGATCAAGTCGACATACGACGGTGCCCCTTACGGTATTGCAAAGGGAGGAGTGGGAGAGCACATGGCGGTCATGGAGGTCCTTCAGAACAATCTTGTGCCAAAGTCGAAGCCCCCGGTCACGGCCAACAGTGGAGGAACGAGTGTTGGTAATGCCGCCGCAGGAGGAAATGGCGTTGATCCCAACACCCTTTTACAGACCGATCCAAGTACGACCGGAGACAAGGCTGGAGCAGGAGTTTTGACTGCGGTTGTGTTGGGCTTAATGTTGAGTTTGACGTACTGGCTTGTCAAGTCTTAAGAGGAATAAAAAAAAAAGAGGTTGTATAGGGTTGTAAAAGGGTGGTTATGGGTGTTTCTTTTCTTTGATTCTTTGCGCGGTTTTTTTTTCTTTAGGGATGGCTCTAGGTTGGCGGGGAAATTGTCGGGTGTGAGCGGGAGCAGGCACTAACCCATAGTCTGGGAATAGAGGGTGTAGGGATGCGAATGGGAGAAGAGAGGAGAGGAGAGGAGTCTGCTCGATAATACTCTTGTTTTTTCTTATTTATTCACGATACCGCTGTACCCGGAATTATAACTACTACTGCTACTACCACTGCTACTATACGAATCATTTTTTTCATTATTTGGGGTGTCTATATTTTCTCTTTATTTTCCCATTTGCGGCTTTTTTGTCCCTGAAATTACTGTGTATGTTTTTTCTTCTTTTTTTTCTTCACATTTTATTTCTGCTCCTTACCTCTCCTTTTTTCGTGAGTTTCCTTGTAATGTTTGGTTTGAACTCAGTTCCTCGGTCAGTCAGTAGAATAGTGCGGTAGAAATCGACCGAGGATAGTGCGGCATGGTATTTCCTAACACGTGTGTGGTGGACGTGATATTGCGAATGCGGGGCACCATTCCTGCAGGTGGCGTGTGTACCTGCATTGTTATCGTCGGTCCGTCGGTGTGGTTATCGATAGGGGAGGGATGATAGAAGTGCGGGGTTGCTGGGGTTGAGTGCATGAGGTGTCACTCGGTTGCGAGTACTGTGGGGTGTTCTGGGGCGGGGAGTGGAGCGGAGTATAGCGTATCAACGCTTGTGCTAAAGAGTCAATTGATATATATAACGAGTGTATTGGGTGGTGTGTTGCACTGTCTATGCCGTTATAAGGGTTGTTGGGGGTGTAGGGTGAGGGAGGGTCCCGGTGGGTTTAAATATATCATACCATGCTAATTTCCGCCCTATAGTTCTGTGCTGGATTGGATATGAGCAAACCTGGCCCAAATATAGCTGTTGCAAATATTTCGGGTCTTTGGTCATCTGCCTATCCTTTCTGTTGGTATCAATTTTCTAGGGCACAATGCTAAAACGAGTGATAGGCAGGATCTAGTAATATTCTGGCCTGAGAGTTTTTGTTTGAGCCCTATGTTCCCCCACCAGCCGAGTAGGTCCTTTTCCTTATAGTCGAGAATCTCTTTCGGGAGAACAACCATCACTTGAATCATCCTTTGATCTTCCCGCTGCCAACTCAATTTATATACACGAGGTATTACTCGCAGCGATTTGCATCAGGTGTGGAGACCTAGTACTTTCCCTCAGAGAGTAAGTGCCCCCCCTACCCCCCCCCCCCCTCGCTTGCTCCCGCGATATCAAACAAACCAGCTAATCAATAAGCGAGAGACAGCAATTCGTCATTCCCCATGGCCATCCACCCCAGCCGCATTCCTCTCCCAACCTCCGGCAACCGCAAACGCCATAAACAGCCGCAGTACTGGCACTACCACCACAGCTCTTCAAACCTCCCCCCCAAATCCTGGGAACTTTACATCCAATCCCGCCACACCGCCCGCCAGGAGAGACTGTGGCAGAGTGAAGAACAAGAAAAACTCCGCGTCTTCAGAGTCACGCGTATCGAGCATGAGCCCCTGGGCCCCCATTTCCTCTTTGAAAACTACAAGAAGGAGACTGGAGGGGTGAATACGTCTGTCTCGAATGGTAGGATTGTGGATTTTACTTCTGTGCTATTTACTTGTGGGATAGAGGGGGAAGGAGGAGGGAACGGTGGGAGGCCCGCGATGTTCATGGATGACGTTTACCCTACGCGCGTACCGTTATGGGAGAAGAGAGAGCGGAGGATTTCACCACTGGTGCCTATTCCTCAGTCACCGGAACAGGAATCTGAACAGTCGGGTGAAGAGCAACCTTCTGCGCTATTCACTTGTGGGATAGAGGGGGAAAGAGGAGAGAATGGTGGGAGGCCAGCGATGTTCATGGATGACGTTTACCCTACGCGCGTACCGTTATGGGAGAAGAGAGAACGGAAAATTTCACCGCTGGTACCTCTTCCTCATTTGTCGACACAGAAACCTGAAAAGTCGGGTGAAGAGCAGCTGGAGTCCATAGAAGCTATGCTTGAACGCTGCCGTGGGGCGAGGAATTACCGGAAGAGACTGGCACAGAAGGAGCTTCTTGGAATGCGGAGGAAGGAGTTTCTGTCTGAAGAGATTAGTCTATATGAGAGGGTGGCCGCGGAGGGGAGGATGGTAGAGGAGGGGTTTCCGGTGCATAAGGATCGGGATTGATGTATTGTACAAGTGTGGAGTGCTTTGTGCGAGGCGTCTGGGAGGGGCGGATTATGGATAAGTAGACTTCAGGGGAGGTGGTGCCTGGACGATAGTTAACATAGGCTTCGCTATTGTCTGTCTGTTTGTCCGTCTGCCGGGCCGGAGAAATATAAACCTTTCCTTAAAATTTACTTTTTGTTTTAGTAGTTTTCATGGGCCGCTGGCAGTGTCTGTTTTGTGCGCTTTGGATTATTCGTAGGATGGGAGTTGGTTTTGAGTTTTTACGGGCTTGCATTGTATCCCCCCGTCCTTTTATATAAAGCAAAATAACATCATGTTATCATACCCATGAAACCTGATCAACAGAGTGGCAATTCTATAATCCTGTTGAGTTCCGTTCCCATGTTTCGATGGGTGCTAGACACCCCATTGCAATTAGGCCATTAAATCATCTCCCCTTTTGTACGGGTCTTCTCAACTTTATTTTTAAACTATGGGGAGGTTGCAAATTATCTATCAAGACTTCCGTGCCGATTACTGTAAATAATTGGCCATTAGAGAGGTGAGTTGCAGTTAGGAGGGGGGGGGACTGTTTGGCATCATTTAAAATCACTCGATTATCACCTACAGCTTGCAGTGGACAGTTGGCTTTGGACGGTACGGCTGGGGCCGTTGAGTCGAGAGGTATCATACGATGGAAAAATTGACTTGATTAGTAACTGAATGTAGTTGTATAGTGGGAAGCTTGGTTCGCTGGATACTTTGCACGGTAAATACCTGTTTTTAGAGATCCGCAGCTCGATACTAAGTTACCTGGATCGGGGATTTCAACGCAGCTGTAAGGATTATGGGAACAATTACTTCTTTCTGTAATGGAAGTATAGGGTGTGGCTTGGTGGTTCTTTTTTTTTTTCTGGCATTTTATGTAATGGTTAGTAAGTTTTGGAAGTATCATAACTGGAGAATTTTTGTGTGTTGCTATACAAAGGGTTACAGTTCGTGACAACCTTGTTAGGGGTAGCCGATAGTGGGATTATAATATTGAACTAAGCCTGAGTAGGTATCTTCGGAGATTTGTCTAAGAAGGCTCATGGTAACTATCTCTCGTGAGAAGTAATTTGATATATAAAAAGATAATCGAGTAAGATAAAGATTTATATGGTGATAACTTTTTATATTGATAAGATCTCTTCTCCGGTGCTTGATGATTTCTTGTAGCAAGGGAGGCACTAGGATATTTATATTCTGCGTCTGAGTGTTCGCAGGCTAACTAATAACTACTAACTAAAAGTGCGAACACTCTCTGACCCTGACAACTGTTCGACTACTTGCTTAGCATTATGAAGACATACACTATTCATCTATTTGTGAGTGTGTGTCATTCCCTTCAACGATAGGTGTGCAGTGTTCTGGTAGCCCAATAGGTGCTAGCGTTATAACTTTCTTCACAGAGCCATGTAAGGAGTGGCCAACTCCTTGGTTGTCAGACCATTCAATGCGTATGAGTTCTTAGGCTGCATGCGCATCAGGTTTCGGGATGACTCTTGC